>JACM01001001.1:0-59219 GCA_000787095.1 Periophthalmodon schlosseri | reverse complement strand
TTTGTGTACGAAATGTGCTATACAAATTTGCCTTGCCTTGCAACATTTATGCAATTTTGTGGGACATTTCAAGCAAAACCACAAGAACATCTCCAAGAATAGAAGGTTTTTCACCCTCCAGCTATAAACTCGCATAGTGCCCCTTTTAATATTTCCCTTTCTTACTTTTTACACATCTGTCTTATAATAAACGACTTATCCATGGCTGGTGGCAGAAGATCTAATTACACTGTTAGCTCAGAGGCATAACCACTCGTCATTAACCCTGCCTTTTAATTTGGAGGTCAAAGGTCACCACACAGTCGCGGGGGTGGCCATTTTATCACCTTGTTATTGACAAAGCAGAGAAACAAACCTGCAATAAATGGTGTTGTCATAATGCTAAAAATTCAAACTCGATTTCGATACTAAGGAATAGACTCAGTGCTCGATACTGATTCTAATACCACAATGATAATTAAAAAAACACTCTTTATTTAGATAACAGAAGGGCATTTTCAACATTAAATTCCATGCAGTCTTATATCTGTGTAATCCCTCAGTTGTCCAGTAGGTTCCATAGTGGTCCATGGGCGTAAACTAGTCTATGCGTCTTATACTTGTTCATTTCTGTCCTGTGAATGTGACTTTTTTAGTATTGATACTTGTTCAAATGAGTATCCAGGTTCGATTCTAGTTTTAGTCGTAGTATCTGATTTTCGATACTTTTGACAACCCTACAATAAACCCAAAATGAGTGTCGTATGGACTTGTACGTACTTAACACTGCCCCTCGCATCGCTAGCTAAAATGCTAGTTGTTGCATTACGGCTGAATATAATTGCGTTGCTTTGCTTCTCTTGATTACGATTCCTCAGAACTCCTGCTGGTTAATAGCACTGTAGCCTAGCATTAGCGCAGATATTAGCAAGCTTTTATACTCAAGAACATGTGGGAAGTAATAGGGACTATGGAGATTTGAAAAGAGACTTGTGGATGGAGTAGGTAGCTGTTTGTAAAGATGCATGTATGTAGCTTTTCTGGCGAATCTGCTGGTTTAAAGAAGTAACTGCTATGTTCCTCATTATAGAAGACATGTCGATCAAGCATATTTGCATTTATTGCTAAAATATACTTTGAAAAACACATATTCTTACTGTGAGCGCGTCCACTTAGTCCCTCTCTAACTCAGAACCGAGACAGAGAAACGGCTGTCGTGGGCTCAACGCGCAGGGAGCGATGAACTGCAGTGACGTCAACTGTCGCGCTTGGCTCTAGTCGAATGAAGCTCATCAAGACCGGCAGTTACAGTGGCGAATTTGGAGCTGCCGAGTTCAGTATTTGGAATTCCGGCCGCGAGTATCATAGCAGCCAGAGAGCCAATCCGAAGCGAGTCTGTTGAAGGTAATGGCCCCTTCCCGCCCGCACCGCTGGTTTAGCAGGGAGCGGGCGCTTAGTCAAACCTGTTTACAAGGCTAGCGAGAGCGACCTAATGTTCACATCTTGATTTACGGACTCAATAGCGAAATAAAAACACCGGGATCATGTAGAGTGACCAAAATGACGAGTCTGCAGGAGCAGTGCTCACTGCAGCAGTTACAGGGAGAGGGGTGAAAATGTTTCAGTGTAAAGTGAATTGGAGCCGGAAGTGCGTCCATGCTCTCTTCCTGTTTGGAATGCAGCGGCTAGCAGGTTAGCTATGTCCATTTATATATACAGTCTACGGCCGCACTCTGTTCCAGGGCAGATTGCATGTCTCCCATGCTTTTGTTTGGCTGTGAAATTTGAGGAGATCTTTAGTGTTCTAATGTATTTCAGGGGTGAAAATGTGTAATGTGTTTTTGCACAAATTGACCGAAATATTTCTATTAACTCCATTAATAGAAGTTAAGTTAATATTTCTATTAACTTAATTAGCTTCACAATGAAAGCAAAATTACCTTGGGTTTAAAAGGCAGCAACTTTCTCTGATATATCTCTAGTAGTCAGTCTAGTCTAGTAGTTGGAAATTGTTATTTTTCTTCCATGTTGATTTTGTTTTGGACTGTGTACTTCTCATGTCAGCTCATTACTTTGTCTAATTGTTGATGACAGCAAAAAACATAAAAAACTGTTCAACTTTCAGGATGGCATCGCTGTACATGTCTGCATGCCCATGCGCCTCACTGAGCAACGTCATGTTCCCATGTGCCCAAGCCCATTAGACACAGGTTGTTTTAGGCACAGGTAGTTGTTTCCTTAAAAACAGTGTCTCTCAGTGGATACAATTGTCTGGCCCTGATTTTTATGGTTTTCATCCAACTAAATGAACGTATCATTCAGCCTCCATTAACTGCCTAAGTAATTTTTTAACTATAACTGCCCAAGTCATTTTTAATCCAAACTGAGTTATTTGTATAATTCTCCTCTCCAAACCCTGCTGCATCTGTAGGTGTCATTGGCTCTGTCCCCGGCCAATCAGAATGATTTTTACAGCCAAAAATCACAAACCACCCCAGTGACATTAGCTGTTCATTTTGTTCCTTTAAAAATGATTTAGGCAATTATGCAAATATAACGAATGGAGTAAAAAGAGTTTTTCTCAACTAGAACTTTTTTGCCTAAAAAACAGACAAAAATAAAAGCTGTTTTATTCATTTTGGATGTTTTTATTGAACTGAAAAACAGGAAAACATACGTGCTTACTGTGAATAGGCTAGCAGAAAGTTATGTGCATAGTTATTTTTGCATTTTGTCTGTTGTAAACTAATCACAAGAATGTACAGAGCAGTGGGCGAGGTTAGGGGGAAGGTGAAAACAGAAATTTTTGAAGCGCTCAGTCAAAATATAACTCATAAGATTATGCAAACAAGGAAAAAAAAACACAACAATCAAATTTTGTATACTATGTACCCTTTAAAGTGCATATGACAGGCTTTAATGTTTTTCTAATTATTACTTGGTTTGGTATGACAGTGTCTGTGGTAAATATTTCTCATAGTTTTACATAAGTTAAGTGGCAGTTTGTGGGAAAAAAAATGTGGAAAAGAGCAAAAATACAGGAAATAGCGCAGAGTCTAAGACAGAATACCTCTATCTATCATCTATCTACCGTATTTTCCGGAGTATAAGTCGCACCAGAGTATAAGTCGCACCAGCCAAAAAATGCACAATAATGAAGAAAAAACCATATATTTCACATTAAATCATATTCTGAGTATAAGTCGCACCCCCGGCCAAACTGTGGAAAAAAAGTGCGACTTATAGTCCGGAAAATACGGTCCATCTATCTATGTCATCAACACAGAAAATGCCATTCAAAATGCAGGGACAATTTACGAGCAAAGAACCCATTTTTCTGTCAGTTTCGTTTAACAAAATAAAGGTGTTGTTGTTTATTTTTATTAGTCTAATCATAAGTATTGTGCAATTTAGACAAGTTTTGTGTTGCTAGGTAACAGTTATGGAATTACTTCTACGTCATGTCACATCTGCTACCAGTGTCCAACCAGGAAGTGGAATTATAAACGTCACCAAAATTTTAAAAACTAGAAGTCATAGTCATTTTAAAAACTAGAAGTCGCTAAGTCATAGTCGTGATGCTAACTATGAAATGAATACTTTAACTTCCCCGTAATAAGACTTGTGTTACCTTCCTTTATTAGAGCATCCACGTGCTTGCTCTTATATGGGAGGCGACGACAAGACCAGAGCCAGGGTTTTGATCCCTCAGCTCGCCCCGGCCCCGCTGTTTGTCTCACGGATCAATTGAATAAACACGAGGCTCTGCGGCGTAGGTGTAGTTTTACATGCGTGCAAACATGACCAGGCGCACTGCACACGTCTGATGGAGCTGCAAGGATTTAGGCAGGGTTACGGTTTCAAAATCTATTAAGTCACTGGGCAGAGACGGCCAATAAAGAAAATTAAAAGTCAATGTGTTATCTTAAAGCTAACAGAAATTTGCGTGTTAACAGCGTAATTCCTGCAACCAAAAAAAAATCTGAGACAGGCCCTTTTAAAGGTGCACTATGAACATATTCAAGATTCAAGATTGTTCCATGAAAATGATTGCTTTGCCTGTGTGGTATAAACCTATCTATCTTTCATGTATTCAATTATAAGTGGTTTTATTGTCAAAAAATACTTAGGTGTTAGGTGGAGTCCCCTGCTCGTCTTCATAGAGAATCGTAATGCCGTCTTGTGGAACATTCTAGACAAAACGACTGCATCTACAACTACAACAAGGACCTCAAGAAGACTAGCAACCAACCAACCGGTGGCTAATTGGGATCGAAACAGACGATAAAGAATGAAGAATAGAAGGTTTAGGGCTCTCCACCTAAAATGATAACAACGTCCACTTTTGAACACCAGCATTTGGCATATTTTTGTGCACTTTTCTTCCTGTTTCCTTTGAAGGGTGTGTCCAGGTCACCCCCTATATGATAATGAGAGATCCAGCTATATCACGTGTTTTCCTTCTGAAGTCCTGCTGGAGCTAGTAACATCTGGCGTGGGGGTAGTAGAGTATCGGCCTATGGATTAGTAGATTGCAGGTTCAAAATGCAGAGAAGTTGATACACTGCGTACTAATCCTGCATTCCAGTCGTCCTTGGAGGTCGAATTTTCCGAGTTCCAACTTGTAAATTTATACTGGAACAACCCACGATCTCGAATTCCTACTTCCTACAACATTTCAGAACCCCAAGCTGGTTCCAAGTTAGAAAATCCAACATGGCTGCGCCCTTCCCGTGGATAAACTCTGGTATCCGACAGTTACAGTTACGTGTGTTATTTTGCCTTTAGCTGCCGCTTCTGTGAACCTGCCCCTGCAGGCACTGAGCCTCTGGAGTTGTAAATGTGCTGTCATGCTCCGTTATGCTAATGCTGCTAACGTGTTCACAGCGCTAATGAGAACAAAAGCAAAAATTCTGTCTCAAATGTTGATTTATAACTTACAGCTGTAATAACAATGTCCAGGTTAATAAATTAATCTGAATTGATCATTTTGGCTGATTTGAATATCCCTAGTTTTATTGCTAGTTTTATGTTTATGTTTAATGCACTGCCCATTGTTTTTCCAACGCGACCTCTGGAACACAGAAACTTGGAAAACGTTACTCCGAGATCCGACTTCTGACCTCCGAGGATAAATGGAACACAACATAATACTGAAACTAGTCAAGAAAAAACATACTTTGATTATTGTAACACACCAGTTTGCGCAGATTACACATTATTTCCCCAAAGAAATCTGTGCATGGTGTCACATGCATTGTTTCCTAAGATGGTCAATGTGGCCAATATACAAATGTAATACATTGCTTAAGGGAAGATAACAGCTGTGTTCTGGTTATTTTGGTTAAGGCCACATTTCTTATCTGGAGCCCCTTTCATCATCAGGAATGTGCGACCCCCACTCTAAGAGGGTTATAAGACACTGATGCAATCACATTGTTTGACTTTGCTTTAAATTTCTTATCTGTAGAATGTGTAACCCCCACTCTGGGAGTAGTATAAAACACTGGTGCAATCTCACCTTGTTTAGACTCTCCTTCAGACATCGCTTAAGACACTACTCACTTGACTCTGCTTTGAATTTTGCTGGACGCTGCCTTTAACCCGACTGTACTGCTGTAACCGACAATAAAGATCTACACAACGATCCCCGTGGTTCTGCGCCTGTTCTTCATGCAACAGAACAGAAACCGACATCAACCATGATGGTATTGATCTTCCCTTTGTATGATCTTTATTTTTTTAAACTTACTGTAACTGAAAATAAATTCAAGCTATTTTGTACCACAATTGAGAGAATTTTATCAATATTTAGTCACTGGTGTGTTACAACTCTTTGATTTGATTTGGCTAGAGGCTGCACGGCTTGGTTTTACAGATACTTTGGTGTGGGAAGATTAAGAGACTCAAAAACACAAGATGTTTGCAGATTAAGCCCAGTCAATTCCAAGTTTATTTTGTGTTATTTAAAGGGAAATTCTTGTGTTGTGGTCATTTTAATTTTAGATTATGTTTTAGATTCAGCTGAAGTAAAGTATTTTATGTATATTGTTAAACTGTATTGGATTAAACCAATAGATTCATTTCCATATAACAACAACAGAGTGACAGTAGCTCAGTTGGTAGAGTGTTTGTCCACTGATCTGAAGGTTGGCAGTTCAAATCCTACTCTGGACATAAACATCAGTGCTGTCAGATCTGTTGACCCCTAGTTTGGCGGTGCAATTCCATCTCCCCTAGATGAAGCCTGGCATTGTGTCCTTGGGCAAGACACTTACTCACCTCACCCCCAGTGTAGACAGCTGGTAGAACCCCCCTCACCGGAAAAGTTATGTAGTGCACCAGTAACAGTTTTTCTGATGATTTAGTCTGTATCATTTTCCAATTTCTCAGCTTTTGGTGCTAGTGTTAAACTGAGGAACAAACGGAGGACTTATAAGTGTTATCGAAACTTGTCCTAATCGTGACAGTGACATCTACCCACTGAACTCACCACCAGCTGCCTTGTCATCACATTATCAGTGTATTATTCCTTGCAATTTACGCATTTAGAGGCAAAAGTGGGTGAGGCGGAATCAAAGGGAAGTCCCATAGAGCATGTATCAAAGTACCTGTGTTCTCACTTCCATCTCAAGCGAAAGAAGCAAAAGTATGGCCAATTAAATGCAGATTTAATTTTAAAAGTCTTTTTCTATAATTTGGTTGGTCGACTCAAATGTGACAGCATCAGGAAGTCAGCTTTTGATAAAGTGTAGTCTGTTAAAGGTGCAATATGTTACTTTTCTAGTGGAGTGTCTGCCACATGCTTGTCTCCATGGAGATGTGATTGTTTTGCTTGGAATGTTCCATGGTTTGGGATTAACCTTACCTATGTTGTGTGTTTTTAATTACACGTGTTTGTATTGCTCAGAAAATGCATTGAAAAACATGCATTTTTACTGTGAGTAGACTTGCCTCTCAACAGATCTGACCTGCCACTTGGCCTGGTAGCGTTACCTACTTTTGTCTCCATGGAGATAGATATTTAATGACCACTGCAGACAGCCTCAAATTCTTCTGTGTCAGTTTGTGATCGCGACATAACCACCACCCACAAGTCTGTCATGCCTGAGCCACCTCAGTTGGCTCCTCTCAACGTGGAGGAGCAGCGGCTCTACTCCGAGCTCCACCCTATCTCTAAAGGAGCGCACAGCCACCCTGAGGAGGAAACTCATTTCAGCCGCTTGTATCTGAGATCTCGTCCTTTCAGTCATTACCCAAAGCTCATGACCATAGGTGAGGGTAGGAACTACAATATTTTTCTGCTGAATAATACTCTTTTTTTTTTTTTTTTTTGCTGTGAAATAGTAGAAAATGAAAAAAAAGTGACATGAGCAAGTCCTACAAAATCTTTTATTTAAAGGCGCTATACCTGATTTTTACTTAAAAATGTGAAAAACTAGTTCATTTTGTGACAGTCCAAACTTATTACTATTAATGAGATAAGCATTTTATACAACTTTCAGAGATCAGAGTGTAGTTTTGCACTGAATGTAATGCTAAAAACAATTAGTACACTAAAAGCGTACCAGCCTGACTTCCTGGTTTGTGGTAGATAAAAACTCTTTATAATAAGAATGCAAAGAATATGTGTGGTACCTCCAGTCTGTTCTTTGACAAATTCAGCAGATATCTGACTCCCCTGAGGACTAGACACTGATGACTGCAAAGAGATGGGTAAGAAGGTGCTGTGATGGAGATGAAACTAAAATGGCAGAATGATGGAGCGGGAAGTGTGCTTTTTTAATGAATGCTTAGAGAATAATTGGTTGGGAGCCACAGGCAGCGGGCAGAGGTGGACCGACAGTGACAGGAGCTATAACTACTACTTATAATATGACCCACGGCTCAGAGGGTCACGGCAAAGTACAGACTGACACAAGAATGTTAAAAAAGGACATCTTTTATTCTACATTTATCAGTAATTTAGAAGAAATTGTGCAAGGGGGTTAAATGCACCTAACCAACTGCAGCCCGGTGTCCGGAGGAGAGACACCAAATTATATTAGTTTGAACCTGACAGGGATCCCGGGCAGTGGTGCCTCTAACTGAGAGGACCACCAGGGCTCACATAATGCATTAGTCTCACTAGATTTACATTCAATATGCGCCTGGGGACCCATCTCCAATTTTGAGCTAGTTTTGGTCAGAGGATTAGAGGATTTAACCTATGTGCATGTTTTGGGCCGATTGGAAACCAAAATGCAGCCAGACGCAGGGAGAAACAACACAAACCCGGCACAGAAAGACCCGGGTGACTGAACCCAGAACCTTCTTGCTGTGAAGCGTGAGCCACTAGCCGCCGTGACCAACACGGTGCAGGTTGACATGATAACACAGAGAGGTATGCTCCAGAAAGCAGCTGGTGTCCAAGGAAAATTAGACTTATTGTGGATTCTTTTTGTAGACCTGTATCTCCTCCTGGACCCAGGCCCGAGGTCAGATTTTAATCTTGTAGGACTCATGAGGGTCCCAAACCACAGCTGGCTCGGAGTTAATATAAACCCAGAGTTATGTAATGGTTTTCCTTTCACTCAGAGTCTCTTTTACAATACCATGTAGTATTCATTTCACTCTTGATGGTGGTATACAGGAGCTGCATTCATAAACATGGCCTGGAAGCTCTAACCCAAGTGTCTTGCCCAAAGACACAATGACAAGATGCACTGCTTGTAGCTGCGAATCACCAACCTTTGTATTTGTGTGTGAACACTCTTACTACTGACTTACTACTGACCCACAGCCACCCATAAAATACCCTTTTTTAGGTTGAAAATATGCTTGAGTTTTATGTGTGCGAAGGATGAAGTGTGACTTTCAATCCAAAAAAGGAGACATGTTTGTTGGTGTTTTAAGGCATTGATCCCACCCTTTTTTTTTGTCTTGAAATCGCGCCGTCACACAACTCGTTCACTCTGAGTACCCCTTATATGGTGTACTGGGGTTTCTTTTCTTTAGTAATTACACATCTGATAACTTGTATATTGCCAATTATAACTACTGTATTATCTTGTTTTAATGGTACTGATGTCCAGAAATATATAGAAGCATAAATAAGGATGTAAAATGCGCAACGAAAATTTCATATTCCAATACGATTCTTTTAAATCCACCCCTGATTGGGAAACACTGGTTTAAAGCATTGCGCATGTGTTTTTATTACCTATGTTCCCAGACCTTTTGCTAAATTTCACAATACAATACAGCTGTCCTGTCTAACAGCACAATACCTGATTGTGACTGTGTCTTAAAAAACGTGAAAAACAGGACTAGTACATTTTAAACAGTTTGCAGAGTTTTGCCATGATGGTAAAGCTAATAACTAGCACAACGGACATATTTTGACCTCAAGAGCTGCTTATACAATATATCTGTACTGGGGCAAGACAAATTTTGCTCAAATACGTGGAAAACATACACAAGAACTTTTAAAAATTGTGATGTACATCCGAGACGTAGTTAACCAATACTTGTGTCTTTGTTTCTAGGTCGACAGGAAGTGAAGATTCCAACAAAATGGATATAGCAATTCTACGATCCATCTAAAACACCTCCAAACAACTCCTAAACTTTTTCTACATCCAACCAACAATGTAACCACCATTCTATAGTCTACTACATCACTCAGAACCCCCTTGCACTACAAACAGACTACAAACATGGCTGTCGAACAGTGGCCCTTCCTCACCAGCCCCCCCAACATCTCCTTCCCCGAATCCCTAATGTACGACAGTTACTTCCCGGACAATGATTCGGACTACAACATGACGGAGCGGGTCAATATTCACCAAGACACCACCAGTTCGGTTGTAATTACGTTCATCTACTTCGTGGTGTGCACCATCGGTCTCTGCGGCAACGCACTGGTCATCTACGTGATCCTGCGCTATGCCAAGATGAAGACGGTCACCAACATCTACATCCTGAACCTGGCAGTAGCTGACGTTTTGTGCATGATGAGCCTGCCATTCATAGCTCTGCAGTTAGCTTTGGTGCGCTGGCCCTTTGGAGAGGCGCTGTGTCGGGTCATCATGAGCGTCGGTGAGTGAGAATGCTTGGATTGGACAGTTATTTGCAATCAAATAGTTTCGGCTCCCATCCAAAAGCCATTTTCAATTTGATGGTTCGGGTTTGAGGCACTGGGACTGTTCAAAGAGGGATTTTCTTTTTTTCAAGCGAACCTATTATGTAAAATCGACTTTTTAGAGCTTTTAACCATGATATAGTTGTTTCCTCTTCTCATTTACCCCATCAAAGTTGTATTTAGCATCCATGTGAAGTCATTTTGGCTCAAATGAAAAAATAATCCACTACTCACTAGCGTAATATGCTAATCTGCAGCTATATCTAGGAGGTGCCAACAGCCGCATGGCTCATTTACGGCGACGTCAGCTCCCAGCTCTAATGTGGAAGTTAGTGGACTTTTTATTAAGTCCTTTTACATCAACATTATGAATTAATAAGTCCAAATAATAATATGATCCACAGGTGTCATAGGTTATAACTATGTAGCATACAAAAGCACATCACAAACGAAAAATTCAATTCTGTCAACTGGACAAAAGTTTTAGTGTGAAGATGTTCCAGCTTCAGTTCTGGTCCAGTTGCTGGTGGACACTGCCTTATATCCATCTGTATCTATCTATATCTAACACACCTATTTGTTTACAGTTTCTGTTTGTTAGCCAGGTCTACTGAGCTACGCTAAGTGTGAACTGAGCCATATTTTGCATAATCGTGCAGGCCCCTAATGGGTGCTCTCACAACTATTAGCATACTGGCTATCACTATTGCTTTCCTTGTTTTGACTTGGGTCTGAGGATGGAGTTATAAATAGGAGATTCCTGTTCAAAGATGGATTTGTCTTTCCTAACAAAAACAGCCACTTTAACTCCCCTCTCAAACCATTTCTTTTCTTTGGCTAAGATCTCACTATCTTCAAAGGAGTGGTTAGTGTCTTTGAGATGGAGACGTACGACATATTGGGGTCCTGAGCGGCTCTCGCAGTGGTGTTGGTACATTGTCTTATGGAGGGACTGTTTTGTTTCTCCAATGTAACACTCACTGCAGTCTTCACTGCACTGAATAGAGTAGACCACATTACTTTGTTTGTGGCTCGGGGTTTTGTCCTTTGGGTGAACCGGTTTCTTACTTAAAGTGTGTGTAAGTTTGAAATAGACTTGGATTTCATGCTGTCTGAAAATCCTCTGAAGCTTTTCAGATTTAATATGTGCAGTAAAGGCTTCCAGATCTTGATTGATTTTAGTCCAGTTGTCATCCACGAAGTGATTCCAATGCGGGGGTAGAATGCCTGGAAAAGAGGCTAATGCATTCTGTTCAAATTGTTCCATATATAAGTTAACAATAATAGGAGAGACTGGTGAGCCCATGGCAAAGCCGTGGATTTACCTGTAGAAGTTTCTTGTGGTATTTAAACAAATTTCCAACAGTTGGCAGATTTGTTCAGGTGATAGTTAGTTCTCTCTTTTATCTAAGTATCCTGTAGTAGTCTCCTCTTTGCTGCCTCCACCTCTAGTGATGTAGGGATACAAGTGAAAAGAGAGGTCACATAAAAGTAGATCATTGTCTCATTAAGGTCAAATTGGAGATGCTGGACTATGCTAACAAATTCTGCTGTGTTCTCAATATGGTGCTCCCTGTTACCAACCAGAGGAGCCAGGATGATCTTCAGGTATTTTGCCACATTGTACGTGACTTAATAGACCTAGCTAACAAACAGAAACTGTATACAAATAGGTGTGTTAGTTTCAGTTAGCTCCTCCCTTCAGATATGAGGCAGTGTCCACCGTCACTCTACCACCTTTACTTTAAAACTTTTGTACCTGTACGGCAGAGGGATTACACAGATATACAAAAGTTCAATATGTCTCCTTTCACAAAAATTACTTCCTTAATACACCTTTCAAATGTTTCCCTTTGCTTAAAAGGGGGCAGGACTTACCTAACTCAGTGTAGTATAAATCCCAGTGCTACTAACCAGTACCATCAAATTGAAAATGACTTCTGGATGGGAGCTGAAAAGTTTTAATTTCAGTGTCCAGATGACTACGATGACTACCACTGAAACCTTGAGCCACTCCTGGACGAATGAGGGGTTACACCATCTAAAAGAAACATATTATGCAAAATCATTTATTTAACATCTATGATGGTTTTCCCAGGTCAGTGCTTGGAGATGGTGTTCCTAAAAGAGACATTTAGAGAAGGTTTCAGCGGTAAAAGTGATTTTCTATTTAATGTATACTCATGAAATTGCCCTGTCCTTGTTTACTAGCTAACATCATGTATCGTTATGCCCATGTTGTAATTTGTTTGCCTCACCTTCAGAACTGTTAAGTACCTGTTTAACATTTGATTGGCTTGAACTCTCCCTCGACCGCTTCTGTTAACAGCTGGTAAATTGAATCTCAGTCCACCATTTCTGTTCAAATAGGGATTCTCTTTCTTCACAAAAATAGCTTCCTTCATACCCCCTTCAAACTATTTTTTTTTCTCTGTGCTTAAAAGAGGGACAGTACCATCAAATTGAAAGTTGCTTCTGTATGGGGCTGAAATGCCTTGATTGTAAAAACAGTGTCCAGATGACGACAACTGAAACCTCTACTTTGAACCACACCTGGACGAATGAGGGACTACGCTGTCTAAAAGAGACGTGTGCCTCCTGAATCGCAGCGAGACTGTCAACATGAAATAATTCAGGAGTAAACCGGAATTCACACTAGCACAAACTGGTTCTCAGCTAATGGGTACAAAAGAGGACTCCAGTCCAGAGGTTCAAAACTCAGACAAAACCAGGTCTAATACAGTTGTAACACAAAATCTTAAACGTACTTCACAACAATTAACTCATTTTGGTTATGTTAAAGGCACTGTACCTGATTTGGGTGGGATTTTCATGTCTTAAAAACATGAAAAACAGAAGTTGCAGTTGTTCCTCACATACTTTACGCATTCAGAGCATCCTGATAATTCAGCACAATGAGTTTGTAAGCGCTTTTCACAACTCTCAGAGGCCAGAGCAGAGTTTTGCCGTCACTGTAAAGCTAACAACATCTAGCATGCTAACCACACACATCCTGATTTTCAGACAAAAAAAACCAAAACTCTTTATAATTACATACAAACAGTGCATAGCAGACTTATTTCGACCTCAAGAGCTGCTTATACAATATATCTGCACTGGGGCATGACAGATTTTGCTCAAATAAAGGCCCTTTAAAGGTGTTCAAAATGCAGTAATACATATTGATAGTTTCCCTGCTAGCTATTTTCTTTTCAGGCTCTTTCTCCTGGCAAATCATACACATTACTGCTGTTTGAAAAATAATGGCCCTCTCCTGGTACTATTTTCATGACGCGATCATTTAAAGTCACAGAGAAAGCACAGCCATAGGAAGTCCGCCTGCTCCACAAATTGCTCAAGCTAATGGAGCATGATTGCTCCAAATGGTAGTCATGATGATAAATACATCAAAAGTACTCCCTTGATCTAAAACGACTTAATCAAAATCTGCTGACTTCCAGGTTGAAAAGTTGCGGTGCCCAGTGAGGTATTAGGAGTCGATTCCCACCTGCCCCTTTAAGGCTCGTTGCTGTAAACGTCACGTGCTTGTCGGCCCCTGCTATGGACAGCTGTAGATCAGGTTACACTAGCGATCAACATTAAGTTTTTTTCACTTGTGCCAAAATGGATACACAACACAGTCCTACACGTATCACCAATTAAGAAAATACAATTGGAGAACAAAGAAAGTACTCGCATGAATCACGGTAAATACAACTTCGAGTGTGAACGAGAATCAACTATAACATGGCTAAAGCTCTAAAAAGTCGATTTTGTATAATAGGTCTCCTTTAAGATGATATAGGCCTAATGTTGAGTTCAATCATTTACATAAGTGGGTTTGCTTACACCAAATATCTGATCACTATCTGATTTCTGGAGATGTCGGGTAAAAAGTTACATCTGATATGAGTAATCTGATTTCTTTCTGGTTTCTGATCTGGTTTTGACAAGGAAAATTATGCAGTAAAGGGCAAACTACGGTAATGTGGCAGAGACAAAAATGAAAGAACGTGTTACTGGAAGAGTTATTTTAAAATACATTGTACTTTGTCTACCAAATACAAATTACTCTAAAAAGCTTGGAATTAACTGACAAATGCACACACACACATACAAAAAATCTAATTATTAGGTTATATAGTTTTTACTGGTCAAGTTTTAATGTACCCAGTGACAATGACCATTATCTCGCTCTTATGTTTCCAACTCCAAGAAAAAGTTGGCTTATTAGAGCTGGGGTATTTTCTTATATATTACTTATTCTAGGGCTGAGCACTCAAAAAATAATCGCTATTAACTTGTTTTGTTTCATTTACAGACATTTGAGTAATCCTTTATTATTAGTTTGTCTACATCAAAGATCAAAATGCTGTTATGTCATGAAGCAGTAGTTAAGAGCTACCTTCGTAAGCTTTATTCTAGTGAAGGTATATGGAGCCTTTCCTGTGTTACTGCATCACATCACAAGTTGGGACAGAACTGTAAATATGCAGGGTTTGTGTGTTAAGCATGTGTGACTAAAACAAAATACAATTCCAAGTATGGTTTTAATGAGGTAACAACATTTTCGCTCTGCTAAAAGCTCACAGCAGTCAGTTTTGCATAATATAGAACCTTTAAAGTCACTTCAAACTTCCTTCAGACTTATACTTTTGGTACCTTTAACCTCCACTACCAAAGCCCCCCATTTGGTGTGCAACTCATTATATTGTTATTATTCCAATACATTTTTCAGTCTGCGTCAAAGAACCACCACTTTCAAACCTGCTCAAATCTTGCCATTAAACTTTTAAAATGCAAATCAGATATTCTCTCATTTCACAGTAGGCCACCGTATCACTCGGCGCGTGACTTTAATTAATGCATTTGACGCGCACTTCCTTCCTGTCTCTAATCCTCTGCTCCTACCCCCTGCCCCTAGATTCTCTCAACCAATTCACCAGTATCTTCTGCTTGATGGTTATGAGCATCGATCGCTACTTGGCTGTGGTCCATCCCATAAAGTCTACAAAATGGAGGAAGCCGCGTGTCGCCAAGCTGATAAATCTGACCGTGTGGGGGGTCTCTCTCTTGGTGATCCTGCCCACCATGATCTTCAGCGGGCTGGATATCGTTCCGGTGTGTGGGATCGTCTGGCCGGAGCCTCAGGATGTCTACTACACGGCCTTCATTGTCTACACGTTCTTCATCGGGTTCTTCATCCCCCTGGCGGTCATCTGTATGTGCTACCTCCTCATTATCATCAAGGTGAGGGGTATTGCGCAAACAGCAGGGGTGGGAAGGGACTAATTTAAAAGCCATTTTCTCATAATGCATTTTTCTCCCATCGGGACAAAGATCATCCTTTCCATCTAGAAACACCAACCTTTCTATTCCAAACATTTTATTATTTTACTTACACCCATAGTATGTAAATTTTCAGCCAAAAAATGGACTGAAATTAAAGCAGGGTTTTTTTGGTTGTGTTTATTGTACTGAAATACGTTGAAAAACGTGGTCTTACTGTGAGCTGGCTTGCATCTCCACAAACCTGACTCTTATTTGGCCTGCTTGTTTCCATGGAAATGCTGTTTCACTGGCTATCTTCTACTCTATGGCATAAAACGTATCTATCTCCATGAAGAATGTTCCGGAGTATGGTTTTAACTTTACTATTTCCGTAGAATCATGTTGGTAAAAGCCATCGCCAGAAAGTTACATACTGTATCTTTAAAGGACACAGCTTATGCAAAATGAACTTTTTTGAGGTTTTAACCATATTATTCTGCGACCTCATCAAAAACATGGAGTTGTATTTTTGCTTCATTTGCGCTTGTTTCACTAATCCATTAATCCAAAGTAGTCTTCTCTGAGTATTCAGAAAAGCTCTGTTTGCATTTTGCCCTAATTGTTGCGTCACAGATAAAAAAAATACAGATTGTACAGAAGGATTTGTTGATCTAATTCCAAGCTTGATTTATTTAAGTTATAACTCCAAAAAAAGAGGCAGTTTTCAGTAAAATTTAGTTTACTCAAATATATATATATAAGTGTCACCAAAATGAACTAGAAATTCTATACATTTTTCAGCTTTACATGTATGAAATATGAGCAAAACTGACCATTTTTACACATAATTGAAAATTTACATACATTTAAGTATGTATTATAATCAAATCACAGTAGAAGTTTCAAATTGATATTTTTAAATTGAATACTTTCAGATTCGTCTGCAGTGTCTAAATTTTAAAAGCCCCAGTCGTCCCAATCCATGGCTGCCTCTGCTCCTATCTGTACATACAAACACACATAATGGCGCTGCATCGCCTGCTCTGATTGGCCAGAGCTCAGAGAACATGTTAATAAAATAGTACTTTTACTTTAGTGCGCATTTAGCAGCTATACTTGTAATTAAAAACATGTTGCTTTACTGGAGAGCAAATTATCAGCGCTCTTTCCGCCACTGACTTAACAGTAGTTTGACTGATGTAGCTGACCTTCTCAAATATGGAGCGATAATTGAAAAACTATGAATCGAGTTGCTTGGAGAGTGAAAGCGCAGGAGCGATGTAAACACTGGCTCATTATAACGCTGCTTAACATTGGTCTGTTTATTTATGAATGATAGCCGTGAATGACAGAAGAGACGTGTCAGCTGACCGCACGTCCGTATTTACCCTGTCAGCGCTGCCATACATATGCAAGGCCTCAGCGGGGTGCACGGCTCCAGAGACTGCAGTCCTCCTCACTGTCTCAGCAAGTGGTCTGCTGGCGCCCCATATCAAATCAATCTGGACTACGGGCGGCCAAACAAACGTAACAAAACAAGACGGACGAGCAACACACAGGCCCTAGCGAGGAGAGACGTAAACAGAAGGCTGAGAATTTTAATTCATCTTGTTTTTTTGTTAGACAGATACATAAACTCGTTCATTTGATCATTTTAAAAAACACTAAAGTAGATGAGAAAACCCAATGCAGCCCCAGGCATCTTGATGAGCCTTGAGCCATAAAGCAAAAATAAAATAAAGCCCAATACTTTTATTTTTTACTAATGATAACTCAAGATATTTGTTTCAATATAATGTTTCTTGTTATTAGAAAAAATAACCCTAACCTCGGCCAACTCAACACACGAATGCTTTTCACTCTAGTGTATTTAAAGCCACAGTACGTAACTTTTTAGGCAAAATATAGACTAAAATCTGCACTGAAAAACATATAAAAACAAGCATCTATACTCTGAGCAGGCTTGAATCTCCACGAACTCCGGAGAAGAGCCAGTCAGGTTTGTGGACTCTAGCTCAACTCTCTTCCTGATTATTTCCATAGAAATCTTGATTCTTTGACTATAATATTCCACAGTTTAAGCAAGCAGGCTTGAATCTCCACGAACTCCGGAGAAGAGCCAGTCAGGTTTGTGGAGTCTGGCTCTTCCTGATTATTTCCATAGAAATCTTGATTCTTTGACTATAATATTCAAACAAATCTGTCTCCATGGAGGATGTTCCTAATATTCAAATGACAAAATCTTGTCTAATTTTATTACAATCTGACATTAATCTAAACATGATTTAATTTGTGCTGTACAATTACTCTTGTAGTACTGCACAGCTCCAATCTTGACGGTTCTGAATGAAAGGATATCAGATAAATTGCTGTATCTACTATAAATGGAGGTTGAAACTTAAACGGAATCTTGCTTTCTTCCAGGTGAAATCGTCGGGCATGCGCGTGGGCTCCACCAAGCGCAAACGCTCGGAGCGCAAAGTCACCCGCATGGTGTCCATCGTGGTGGCCGTGTTTGTCCTGTGCTGGCTCCCGTTCTACGTCTTCAACGTCACCTCAGTGACCAGCTCCATCAAGCCCACCCCGGTGGTCAAGAGCACCTTCGACTGTGTGGTGGTGCTGGGCTACGCTAACAGCTGCGCTAACCCCATCCTGTATGCCTTTTTATCAGACAACTTCAAGAAGAGCTTTCAAAACGTTCTGTGTCTGAAGACAGTGGCTGGGTTGGACGAGATGGAACGCAGCGACAGCAGGGCAGACCGGAGCAGGATGGCGCATGACGCCGTTATCATCGGCGCTAACTTGGAGACTCACAACGCGTCTTTGTTAAATGGCGAATTGCAGACTAGCATTTGAACTGATGTTTACATTGCTGGACAAATATGGAATATGATGTAATGGTTCCTGCAAACGGCAAAGTCCAAGCCAAAACCAACAATTTTCAAGCGGGCTACTACGGTTCACTGAGTCCCGTTCAATATTGGGTTAGTGATGCAATGTTCCGCCAACTTTGCACCATGACCTTGAGTAAAACATAGTGATTTTCAATACTGTTTGATGAGCTAACGCCGAACCTTAGCATTAACGTGCTCTTGCTAGCGAACAGCATTGATAAGTCACGGCCGACTTCGGAGCAGAATTCACATCTTCGTGGATTCTGTTGGATCGGGGAAATTCAGAAGGACACACAGAAAGTTGCAGTTCTTGGGAAATAACCAGATTAACTCTCCAAGTGAGTCCGTACAGCTCAGCGGAGACGAGCCGAGGAAGCAGCCCTTCTGAAACTTTGTGATATGAAGTGGACGTCATGTATAGAGAGCAAAAATGGATCGCAGAGGAGGACGCTGCTGTCATTGTGTCATAAAATTGTACATTGACTTAAACAGTGTTGCTAGAAAGCGGTTCTGGCCTTGCACGCACGAAAACCTGTACATAAGAAATATTTTACTCAACTTTACATTGACTGATCTTTTCCTTACTTCTATATTGTAGCTTGCGTGTATATAAAGACCATGAGTGTGCTTCACTAATACTGGCATCTTTGAATTAAGAAAATAGACACAGACATATAGATTAAAGGTCTTATATTACTCAAAATGGACTCTTGTGAGCTTTAAGCCATGTTATAATTTTGTATTCAGATGTATTCAGATATTGAGGCATACAAGTAAACAGTAAAAAAAATATTTATGATCCTAGATATATGGATTTTGGATAATAGACCGTTTCAGGAGTGACATGTTTAGAATAGCTATGCGCATGTTCTGTCCCATTTATTTTAATTGGACAGCAAAATAAAAACATTCATTTTGTTTTATTGTAATTACATTGGAGCCAACGTAGGGGACAGCCTTTTGAATACAGGCAGGGTTTTTTGTTTTTTTTTTACAGAAAATCTAATACATTTTAAACTGCAGTGTTCCAGACTAATTCCTTACTTTTAACACATTGCTGACATTACCACAATAAAGTTTCAGGGGACAAAGCAGAGTTTTAATGCTAACACAAGTAGTGCACTGGAACTACAGTACTTCTGGGTTTGTGGTCAATAAAAATGTTTTATAATTGCATATTACGGTCTGATTTGGGTACAAAGAATTGCTTTTACAATATCTGTATACAATAATCTAATCATTTTTATACATTTCTTGGACAGTAAGTTTTACCTCTATCACCACCACTTTCTTCAAGGATGCCATTTTTTTTTTTTTTTTTTTTTTTTTATCAAAGAACACTCTTGCTACACTGTGGTATCAAAGCATAATATAAGTCTATATGTGCACCACTGTAAAATAATGTATTTCTGCTGGGTAAATGCTGTATGAAACGCTTTTTCTTACATGTCAGTACGGATAATAAGCGTGGCTCTACTCCTCCATGGGTTAAGACATCCTCACCGAGAAAGTGAGATATGGAGAAAGGGTACATTGAGTAGCACATTAGAGATCACAGTGGGGGAGTGCTCCAGGCCATACGCTCAAAATATTTTATCACATATTCCTATGAATGGCCCGTGTCAGTTTAATAGCGCTCAGCTCTAATGAGGAGAAATGGTGAGATGTGTTGATAATGCAGTGTTATTTTTAGTGTTGATTCTATTTTTGAAAATACAGCCACGAATAAAACAGACACATGTACATAATAGTCAATTCCTCTGTGATTGTAAAACTGTAAAACAAAATAATTTTCTGATGATTATTGAAAGCTAATGCAGAATGGAGCTCAACAGTTACCGCCCACCACTTGGTTCTGGAAGTAAATTTCCCATTCATTTCCCATATATATATATATATTTTTTAACAGGGGATAATGAGCTATGTGGCAACTAATTTAAAGGGGGGGTGTTATACCATTAACTGCTAACATGTAACATATTATGTCACCATGTTACCTTTTATTGTTTTGAAAATGCTATATTTGCCAAAAACCTATTAAAACATGTCATTAGTTTCCGTTTTGTTTTTGACTCTCTGAGTCTCGCCTCCCCCTTCAGAGAACTATCACAACACAATCAAGGTGCATCCCGCTAATGAAACAACTGCACATTGCATCACGTTTGTGAAGTTGTAGTGTATTGTTTTGTATCCTGCATTTATATATTTAGGAAAAATAGCTGTGTGGGAGCATGGGTGACATAGGCTTGTGAGCAGAGCACTGGACAGAATCGTACTGCTAATCATGAGGAGGGTTCGTCTAGTGCTTGAGAAAGATTGCAAAATTACTCAAACATGCATGGATGACATCTAAAACCACTTCAGGCATGTTTTTGATGAGCGAACAACATTAAAACATGGTTGAAAGCGCCAACAGGTTGACTTGAGTTGTGGACTGAAAACAACCATGATATGAATATTAGTTACCACATAGAGCTGGTTACACCTTGGTGGTGCCTTTAAACTTTTTTCAAAAATGTCTATGGGAAAAATTAATGGGAAATTTACCAGAGCTGTACCAGAAAGGACTTTAAAGTTGGCCAGATTGAGTTCCAAAGGAATAAAACATTTCACACAAATATATTTTAAAGTTTGTATCGTTAAATAATATAAATTTCATAAACATTTTCTAAGCATATTCTTTTTTGTATGTTATTAAAGAGGCAGTATTATGCAAAATCTTTTTTTTTTTTTGAGCCCTCTACCATGTTACGTTGTTCCCTCATCAAAAACATGCCTGATGAGGTTTTCGATGTCATCCATGCATGTTTGAGTAATTTTGCAATCTCTCCAGGGCTTTATTTGAACTGTCCTTATGGTTAGCTATAAAACTCTGTCCAATGCTCAGCCCACAAGCCTATGTCATCCACGCTCCCACACGACAATTCTCCATAAATACACAAAAGCATGATAAATAAAAACTGTACACAACAACTTGACAAACCTTATGCAATGTCCACTAGCTTCATTAGCGGGATGCACGCTGACTGTGTTGCGATAGCGCTCTGAAGGCGGAGGGAAGAGGGGACTCAGAGCGTCAAAAATGAAAGTGAAGTGGTGTTAATACGTTGTTTTTGGCGAATATACCATTTTCAAAACAATAAAAGGTAACATGGTGATCTAAATATGTTATATGTTAGCAGTTAATACCCCATAGAAGTAAAATCTTCTCCTGTTGAAGTATTATGGTGCTCGTTTGGTCATTTCCCCTCGAATGATCCTCTCAGCCTTCCATGTCGCTCTTTCCAGATCTTGAATCAGGCTCTTGGTCGTGACTGTCTACTTCTGCTGTAAGTTGTATAATGTGCTAACAAACAGATTACGCTATACATCAATTTGTTTTTTTCATTGCCCTAAAATGAACTGGTTGAATTCACACCTGATTGCCGTTACAGATGGAGCCTCTATCTTGGTGTCCTCCCCCGCGTGTCCAGCGTCAGATTCTTCAGGCCAAGTTAGATTTATGAGTGTCTATTGGGTTCTATAAACTAGACAACGCTATTCATCCTATCGTATGTTTTGGGTGGATGGAGTGACTGGAGGAAACCCAGTCAGACACGGAGAAACACGCGAACTCCACACAAAGACCTCCCCTCCCATTCCCCATTCATTTCAGGTCTCAAACTAAGAAAAAACACTTCTCGTTTTCTATCTTTTCGGTACATACAGTTACTCCTCACTGACCTTACGCATTGCGAGCATCTTAATTATTCACCGCAATTAGCGCTTCTTGATTATAGAACAATTTAAATGCTTTCTAATTAGATGCAGAGAACTCATATTGTATAATCACCTCTTGAGGTCAAAATGTTTGTCCTGGAGCAAGGCAAGTTTTGCTCAAATCCACGGCACTTTAAGTACAGACCAGTGTCAGCTTCGTCCAGAAAAATATGGCTAATTGAATGCGTAGAGCTAATCAACACATTCAGAGTGTGAAAGTTGCTCGACAGTGTCCCAGCTTTTACACTGAAGGTACTTAGCGCCTTTCAGCTTGCGGTGTAGAATTCTCTCCACGGCCTTAATTGGCTTTACTCCCTCTGTCTTTTGTCTTCCCCCCGCTTCTTTCTTTTCGCTCAATATTGTCTACAAGATTCACCGCCGTGATCGCTAGCCCACACGGTGTCTGGCACTTAATACACGGCTGGGCAGCTTTAATGGACGAGACGGAACACTGGTGTCAGCTAAGTCTTGATAAAAAATACCTCAGTTAGAAGTACAAATAGAGAGGTGAAGACTGCCGGCCTTGCTACAAATAATACTTTCCAAGAAGATGTCACTGAAGGTTAATAAAGAAGGTATTAATGAAGAAGGTATTATGGTCTATGTAGGTGTTAAAGTCTCATATATTTGAACAAATTTGCCCCAGTACAGGTATATTGTATAAGCAGCTCTTATGGTAGAAGTAAGATTGCCTCCATTTAATTATAAAGTGTTTCAGAGAATCAAAAAGTGCGGGTTAGATGCGAATTGTTGGCAGCAAAACTTTGCAATGGTCTATGAAAGTCGTGAAAAGCACTGTTTTTAAGACAGTAAAAATCAGGTACAGCGCCTCCAACCTTTGGGCATCTACGCACTGACAGGCCTATAACTTTTTGAAACACGGAGGTTATATTACATGTGAAAGCTCAGAGGTTTAACAGTGGTAGTCCACGGGAGTTGAGTAGTCCTCAATTAGCCACATTAGTGCGGTCTTGACCTTTGAAAGCCATACGTTATCTTCAAGCTACAGCTTTTGTTTATTCCTAAAGCTGCACATCATAAGTTTTCTGTAGGGGGGGTCTGCCATGTTCCACAGTATGGCATTAAACTCCAGGGGAGGTTTCATGCCGTACCGGAGGACCCCCGAATTTCTGTTGATGGGCCTGTGAAGTACAAGTGGAGTATTTATTCATTATTGGTGCTTTTATTGCTCAAAGATACCTTGAAAAACATGACCAACTGTGTACTGCCAACCTACATGATGAGCCTGTCTATTACTGGTTGTCACGGTAATGAACTTTCAACTCGATTTTGATAAAAAGGAATTCACTCACTGCTCGATACAGATTACGATACCGCAATGAAGATAAAAATGCTCCGTTTGTGGTGAAAGAATGTAATGTCCACGCACAAGATAATAGTTCTTTTTTCATCTTCTTCATCTGTTCAGGAAAGCTCAAATTTTGTAACGTCAATGTGAGTTTTTCTGTATTGATACCTGTTCAAACGAGTATCAAATTTCAATATTAGTGCCCTCATTGGCCTTCATCGACGAACCACCTGTTTGCCATAACACATCATGCCTCCATCACGGCTTTGTTAGGTTCTTTTCATCATTTTTCATTTCGTTTGGTGGATTATTTAACGTTTTGTCCTCCAAATTAGTTAGTCTTTAAGTTACGGTTACTAGAGTAGTACTTTTCGCAAATACTTTTTTACCCTTTATTATGTCTTGGACGGCTACTTTGTACTTCTACTTGAGTAAAATTTTTTTTGAAGTAACGTTAATCTTACTTGAGTTCAATTTTTGACTACTCTACCCACCTCTGATTTCTGTATTTACTGTACATTGAATGCCCTAGATAACATCACCACAGACTCCCCCAAGTTGTTAAAGAGGAGGTATTTTACTACTTTGGGGTATTAACCGCAAACACATAACATATTTAAATCGCCATTTTACCTTTTAATGTTTTGAAAATGCCATATTCGCCGAATAATAAGTCTCAGTTTAGTTTCTGATGCTCTGAGTCTCCCCTCCGTTTGCTCTCCACACTAAATCACTCCCCCTTCAGAGCACTATCGCAACACAACCACCGTCCCCCCCACTAATGAAACAACTGCACATCGCATCAGGTTTGTCAAGTTGTTGTGTACAGTTTTGTATCATGGTTTCGTATATTTATGGCCGTGTGGGAGCATGGGTGATGTAGGCTTGTGGGTTGAGCATTGGACGCAATCTTACAGCTAACCGTAAAGAGGGAGAGATCGCTAAATTACTAAAATCCATCCATCCACCTTCTTTAAAATCCTCCCCATCTGTCTCTCTCACGTTGTATAGTGTACAGTCAGCAGAAGCGACGTTAGCTTCTAAATATCTCATTTGCGAAGGGCTACAGAATGCGCGCGCCCTCCACGGAGTCGCACCGTTCCACTCTGTATGATATGAAATCTCTGGTGCGCGTTGCGTGTCCGCGAGACGGCGATAGCTAGCAGCATCGCAGGTGTTGTTTCTGGCACCTTCTGGGTGCTAGATGTTGGCACATGCTCCGCGAGGCATGTTTTACCCCGGGTTTGCAAAGCTGTTGTCCCGCGCTGTGGCTAATACGGACAAGCTAGCTCTACTCCGGATGTGTTGTCTGTGCTGTGTTGATTTTGTTTTGTGCTGTTATTTGGTCTACATGCCTTGAAAAATGTACACTAAGGATGTAACAGTATTCTAACAGTAGCCTATATGTATGTCACATTTTGGATTTGCCTGCTGTTTTGTAGAAATGTTATTTAGACAGCTGCACTATGTAACTTTTCTGGTGAGGGGTCGCCACCTGCTTTTCTCCATGGAGATGCTATTGCTTTGCCTGGAATGTTGAAACAGGATCACATTAAGAATATTTCTCGCCATGGAAGCAAGAAGGCGACAGTGCCAGGCTAAGTTACAGGTCAGATCTGTGGAAAGGTAACCCCACTCACAGTAAAAAAGCATGTGTTTTATTTCGTGCATCTGTAACTGACTCAAGATAGATATGTTTAATGCCGTACTCTGGAACTCCAAAAATCATAGTGCATCTTAAAACAGCCTTTAGTGCAAACATTTGTTCACTTTATGATAATAACACCTCAATAAGCCTTAACAAAGCATGAAGAAAGACTGAATTCATAATGAACAAATAATTTATTAAGAATAGTTCAGGCTCAGTAACAACTTTTTGCATAGTAAGAACTATGCAAAATTGACTTTTTGGAGCTTTTAACTATATTATTGTAATCTTCTGTAAAAAAGTCCTTGAGCCTCACCAGACACTCAGTTTGAAATTCCCAGGATTGTGATGTCATAGATATCAGAATCATCGATACAGTCATTTTAAGCAGTACTGCTCGCATGCTTACATTGGCACGTCTAGTTATGTTCCTTACTTAGTTTAATTGTTTTTGCTGTGATAATTCCTTCTGCTGCCAGTAGATGGTGAGCTGCATCAGATCAGAGTATATTGAATTATTTATTTTTTTTAAATTTGGAATTATTTTAAGTTCTAAATCATGCAACGTAAAGCTACTCAAGACCATGTTTAAAGGCCAATGGCAATGCAGATAATCCATAATAGTTGTTCTTTAATTAATACCCCAAAGTAGTAGTAATAAAGTATTGCCCTTTATTTTGGATGGTTAAGACTAAATTAAAATAATAATAATGAATTGTGTTCACTAAGTGGTTTACAGGCAAAAAAAAAATCCATTTCGTAAAGCCTGATTAATTTTATTGTAAAAGGCAAACACATTACTACATCCCTATTGTACATCCGTGAAATGTTTTTCTAATTATTTTTTTTTTTCCCTGAAGCCAAACTACCAAAGGCATTGTACAAACAAATCTGTAATCCGTGGAGTCCAGATGTCAATCATTTTAACGCCGGTTGCCATGGCTAATGTTTATGTATGCTAATAACACAGGACCAGATGTTCCAAATGTGACAACTGTTGTGTGAAATATAACTGTTCACTGATTGTACCAGACAGGCTCTTGTCATTGTCTCCAATTAAAAATGCATTTTCTGGCTTCACATACACGTGTTCGTCCCTGTGTGACTATAAATGTGTCATTAATTGTTTTTACAGAAGGAGATACTGAAGCAGGGAAAAGCTATTGTGAACATTGAATTATGGTACATGGAATTTCACATTGAAAGTCACACTGATGGATTTGTGCCATTTCCGAGAAAGAAAAAAAAAATCCGTAGATTAACACCGTGGTTTTATTAGATGCCGTAAATTTGAGTTGACACAAATGTTGCTCATTATCGACGACAAAGGGTGGGTCGAAAGGTCAAATCAATAAACCAGTTGAAGTAACGGTCATTTGCATATTAATATTTTTGATTTTTGTACAGTGGAGTGGTTCATGCTTAAGCGTCTAGCAATATCAGTTCCACTCTTTTATATGAGTAGACGTACTGCAAATGTGCTACAGTTCTACCACTGAGCCACAACAGTCCACAGTTTTTTTTTGTTTTTGTTTTTTTTTTTATATATATAATGCACGTTGTTGCTACCTGCTTGTCTCTAGGGAGATGTTATTGCTTTGCCTGGTTACAAGTTACTTTGAGAGGCAAAGGTACCGTATTTTCCGGAGTATAAGTCGCACTGGAGTATAAGTCGCACTAGCCAAAAAATGCATAATAATGAAGAAAAAACGATAATTTTCACATAAAATCGCATCTGAGTATAAGTCGCACCCCCGGCCAAACTATGAAAAAAAGCGCGACTTATAGTCCGGAAAACACGGGTAAGTTTAATGCCGTACTATGGAACATTCCAGGCAAAGCAATCCAATTCATTTGGATTCTGAGCTATTGGCACTCTCCAATTACTCAGTCACTCATGCCCATATAATATTTACTCTAGACAAAATAGGGGGAATGTCTTGCCTAAGGACACAACAACAGTACGCACTATAGAACCACTGCCACCCACTAAAGCAGTTACGTTTTCATGGAGACAAGCAGCACCTTTCACTGATTTTTATGCTAGAAAAATTCTTGACGCTGGCCCCGTGACGCGATGTCGCCGGCTTGTCTCCATAGAGATAAACGAATGCCACGCTGTAGAACATTCCGGGCAAAGCAGCGATATCTCGGGAGACTAGCAAGTGGTGGATCCTGGTGGTGCACCTTTAATGAATAAATGCAAGACAGACACATTTCCGGCAAAGCAGTAACGTCTCCATGGCAAGCGGTGGACCCTCCAACAGAAAAGTTACATAGTGCACCTTTAAAGTAGCATGAAAATGGGGTAGCGAACGGGAAGATTCGGAACATTCAGTTATTGGTGTCTATGAAATGTCTGTTAGTCATCCTCAGCCTCAGTGCACCATCAATTCCTAGTTATGAACAACAACAACGCAAAGATTGCCCAAAAATGAATCCTTATAATGAAATACAGTGTAAACAATAGGCGTAAAATTGAGCACAGAATTTCATCTCATAACCTTTTTATCTGCGCCGTTTGGGGACTGTGAACATTATACTTGCATTAACGGTTTGCAAATGCCCTTTCAGTTAGTTAAATTGAGTGATTTTTCTTCACTGAACCTCAGCTTGGATAAATTACAAAGCAGGGAGACATTCATTTGTATTACGATTCCGCCCCATTTACGGCGCTTTGGGAAAACGGCCCACTTTACATTTTCATTAGAACAAATAACTGCTTAAAGGCACTATATTACACAATGAGTCCTGCGAGCTGGTCTTTTCGGGCCTTAGTTCTGCTTTCGACACTGCTGACCACTCAATTCTACTATACTAGCTAGGACACATCTTAGACTCCTCCTGTCTCTCTGCCAGATCCTTCTCAGTTTCGATCGGTGAACACCAATGTGATAAGATCAGCATTGTCCTATGGACTGCCGCAAGGATTCATTCTCGGCCCTTTCAGTTCAATTTATGCTTCCCATTGGTTCCATAACTCGGTGTCACAGAGTTTCCTATCACTCATACGCAGATGATACTCAACTTTAAAACTCCAACTCCAAATCCAACTGAACTAAACTAACATCCAATCATGACAGAAATCTAGATTTTCTTTCCGACCCAGACCTTAACTTTCAGAAACACATCAACGACAATGACACAATTTTACCATTTTAGAAACATAGCTAAAGTCAGAGGCCTTCAGAAATACTGGTACACACTTGTATCTCCAGCAGAATAGGTTATTGTAATTCCTTACTTTTTGGTTTGCCTAAACACACCGTGCATCAACTGATACAAAACTCGTCCGCCAGAATTCTAACAAAAAAATAAAAAAAGGATCGTATCACAGCTGTTTTATACTCTATCCATTGGCTCCCGGTAAAAGAAATAGTGGAGTTCAAAATACTACTGACAGTTTAAAAAACACAATAAGGCTTCCCCCACTTACCTCAAAGATATTTTGACCGAAAATCATCCATCAAAACTTCTGTGGATAAACTCAAAACCTCCTATCTGCTAATCAAAACACATTTATTTTCACAATTTTTACCTCATCCAGGTGAATGTATATTTTCTTCTTGTTGCTTTATAGTTTTAGCTGGTCACATGAAAACGGCTAAATAAATCAATAAACTCAACTTAAACTTTTTACTCTACAATACACTAGAAAAGTATCGGGTCTTTTCCTTAGTACTGAAACAGAAAGCACAATATTTTCTGGTGCACCAAGACTAAACTGCGATTAAGCAATAGCTGTAGCTTCAAAGTTTTTCCACTCCAGGGCTGCAAATGATCAAAAACATACCTGTTGTTGAGTTGTGTTTGTTTCATTCGCACATGTTCCACTTTGTGATGTAATGAAGCAGTAGTATTCAAGTTAATCTTTACCTTTTACCTTTTGTTTAATAGAGGTTGGAAATTCCAGAACTGAAATTATTCAAATACACTGGTTTGATTTAACACAAAGTTGTCCCCTGGCTGACTCCACAGTACATAAAGGAGTAGAGCAGGTGCAGGTTCTAGGTCTAGTTCACCTTGATACAGGTTTGTTTTGATACAGGCCACTTGTAACTGACCATATTTTTATCAATATTAAATTGGCAGTACTTGTTTTTTTCTTCTGTAGTTGAGCAAAATATGTGTTGCCCCAGTACAGATATATAGAAAAGCAGCTCTTGTGGTAAAAAATGAGACGGCTGTGTGGTATCTATATTTTATGATTAAGTGGTGTATAGCCTATAATCAGGAAGTGTGCTGTTAGCATACTAGTTGGGTTTTTTTAGCGTTACTGTAACTGCAAAACTCCAATTTGGCCCCTGAAAGATCTGAAATGCCTACTTTTTGCACTGAAAAAAATAAGAACGCTTAGAAGGTGTACAGTGAGGAATAACTTTGGACAACTGCAAACCGTTTAAAATGAACTAGTTTTGTTTTTTAATTTTAAAACAGTTAAAATCAGGTACAGTGCCTTCAGTTGTAAGTGTATTACCCAGGGCAAAGTGGTTATAGGCTGCTCAGTTCAATTCTAAATGCCCTTCTGTTGTTCTTGGTAGTAGTGTTGGCAATGTGAAGTCTACTGACTGTCAGAGGCGGCACTAACATTAGGTGAGAGTAGGCAGCCGCCTAGGGGCCCCCGAACCTGAAGGGGCCCCCAATCAATTACGTTTCAGGGCCACTAATGGCCTCAGACCCATTTCATGTTCTCTGTCATAATCACAGTGAATTAGAGTTAAACAAGAAAACGCCCGCAAAATAGTATCTAATTGTCAAATCTACCAAAGCACTAAGTGGGAGGTTTCCTGTTGTAGCTGCGGTATTTTCAAAGATGTTTACGAACTGGACGATTCCAATTGGACTTTTTCTTGCTCTTTGGAGAGGCGTGAGGATGCCTGTGGTTAAGGTAGGCAAAAGCATCACTCTTGACTGTACTTTTCTAGCTTTGTTTCCACTTAGCTACCCATCAAAATCAATGTTCTGGTCCACTTTTAGACAAATATATCTAATTACATGTGCATAGACATGACCCGCGCCCCCAAAATATCGCTGTTTGTGACGAGACGACGAGCTGCCGAACCTTACGTACAGAAAGTAGTCCCACTGAAAAAAATACATCAGTCAAGCTACTTAATATAACTTATTTCTGGGTGTACTTTTTGATATTTAAGCAAACATTTAAGCGATATTCTGCAGTTATGTATTTGTGCAATTACCATCACCACAGTGTGTTCATGGGGCAGTTATGTATTGTTTCAAGGAGCCCAGGTTCAGAAAGACTGTCAATTTGTGCTTTCAAATTGATTTTGGCAATCCTAGCATTTGCTGTGGTCACCCTGTACAGATGGTAAATACAAGCCTAGCTAGTTATTTTCATTATTCTATTTCGTTAGTCTATTGGAAAATTACTTCGAGAACAAGGACATACTTCGAAGTGGGCGCGACCGTCGAGCTCCACTGACAGCACCAAAGGCTTGAAAAATGAGTATTTACTATTACAATATTGTGCTGTATTGTATTGCATTTATTTATTTCTTTTTTATTAATGATGTAACGTGAAATTTAGATATTGTCACATCCCCATTTACAATATACACAGAATTCCTCTTTCTTTAAAAACGTCTTGACTGCGCTTGGTGCCTGTCCAGCGTGGCCTCACATCACTTCTCGCGTAACTGCCTCCGTATGAGTCACGACTCTCCAATCCGCCCGGAGCCCTCACGACGTGGCCTGAGTAAACAGCTACGTCTCCTCAGATAAATGTAGCGGGTGCGGTGTCACTGGGCAGGTTTAGGGGCCCGCAAAAGATGCAAAAGCAGATAGTTTGTATTCACAGTCAAACGTCCTCTCAAAAATGTTTCATACGTATTAAGGCGGCTTCAAGTGCCATTGCGTTTAGCCGGTAGTAGGAGATGTACTATCCGTCCCCTCTCAGACATCACATCGCCGTGCAGTGGATCTTGACGCTCAATTCAAACAATTTTCATAAACAGATTTTTTTTTGGAGAGACTGTTCACATTGCAAATAAAACGTGGCACACATTAATTGAGTTTCCCTGCGTGAACTCAACGGTCCTGAAGGGACCTGCTACGCAATGGACGGCATACGCAGGTCAAAACGAGGAGTCGCGCTGTTGTCACGTTATGAGAAATACCGTTATTGTGTGCGCGCCATTAAACATTTTGCTATCTTTATCTTTCGCGTTTCCCAAAATACTAATTAAAGATACATATGCAAAATTGACCCTTTTGACCTTTTAACCATGTTAGAATATTGTTCTCTCATCAAAGACATACTTCAAGTTGTATTTGATGTCATTCGTGCTGGTTTCAGTAACGCGCTGAAGAGAGGCCTTTGCCTCTGAGCCTCACCGAATGCTGTTTGAAATTTCCCATGATTGTGATGTCATAGATAGAAACCCTGCACACTTTTTAAGCCCATCAATCATCGCCGGACTCATTTTAAGCATTGCTGCCTTCAAATCACACTCATTACTGTTGTATGCTTACACTAATCTGTTCCCCACGCAGTTTAATTGTTTTTGCTGTGGTAATTTCACATCTACTGCTGTCAGTAGATGGCAAACTGCATCAGATCAGAGTACTGGGAGCACTGAAGCTGTGAAATGATGTCTCTCTTTTTTATTTTTTATTTTATTAGGCATTATGTTAATCATGAAATCATGAAATTCCAAACCATGGCACTCAAGACCATGTTTAAAGACCAATAACAACACAAGTAATGCATAATATTTGTTCTTTAAGACCTTAGTTTTTGCACTTTCTAGCTTCACTGCTGTTGTCTGGAAGGAATTTTATTGTTTGTGTATAAGATCCACCTGTAGCAAGTCAGATAAATATGACTTGCGTGTTCATACTGCTTAATGATTAAATTCCGCTACATAGGCTAGTGGTGGTAAGCTAGCAATGAGATAGACTGACAAATAAGTGTTTGCCTCTTAGACAATCCATCATTCGCCACATTCAGACACAGGCTCAGTGGGTGGAATTTCTCATTCACTGTTCCTGTAAAAATTGTATTAAATACCATCAATTGTGTTCCAAAAGTCGTGTCACACCAGCTAGCACGATTTGAACTAAAAGCATATTTCCCACTATTAATTATTCTTCTGTGTGGGTGGCCACTTTTCAAATGCTAATTCAAACTTTCAGTTACAACTTGTCGAAATGGAGAAATGATGACATAACATTAACTTAACTTTTTTCCCTGCTGTTAATAAGACTGTTCCAGCATGCTTAAAAATGTGGAAAGTCTGCTAACATTACCATACGCCTTGAAAGGTCTAGCTGTGATTTCCAGGACATATTAAAGATGATCTTTGTCAAAAATTGTAAAATGCAACAGACATTGAAGAAGAGGAGTACAAAGAAGGGGAGAATTAACAGATCCTGCTAACAAACTGTTGGCGGTTCAAACCCCGTTTGGACCATTTGCTGTCATTGTGTTAGATACTTCACCTAGGGTGCAATGAGTAATTACCACTACTACTACCTACCTACCATAAAATGATGAGTGCGTCACATGTCACATGACTGTCACAGAGAAAAGGGGCGGGGCGGGGCAGGGCGTGAATCGCACGACTGTCGCAGAGAAAAAGAGCAGAGCTTAGCATGAATCATACGAGAAAAGGGGCGAGGCCAAGCATGAAGCATACAACTGTCGCGGTGAAAAGGGGCGGGACTTAGCGTGCATCACACGACTATCACAGAGAAAGGGGGTGGGGCTTAGCGTGAATCGTGCAACTGTCAGAGAAAAAGGGCAGGGCTTAAAATGAATCCTACGAGAAAAGGGGCGGGTTTTAGTGTGAATCGCATGACTGTCACAGAGAAAAAGGGTTAGCATGAGTCACATGACTGTCGCAAAAAAAGGGGCGGGTCTTAGCATGAATCACACAACTGTTGCAGACAAAAGGGGCGGGGCTTAGCATGAATCACAAGATTGTTACAGAGGAAGGGGCCGGGGCTTAGCGTGAATCATACGAGAAAAGGACGGGGCCTACCGTGAATTGCACAACTGTCAGAGAAAAAGGGCGGGGCTTAATGTGAATGACATCAGAGAAAAGGGTTAGCATGAGTCATACGACTGTTGCAGTGAAAAGGGGCGGGGCTTAGCATGAATCACATGACTGTCACAGAGAAAAAGGGCAGGGCTTAGTTGACAAAGCCAGTGTGGCTACAAAAGTGTTAACAAGTTTTTCAGAAAACAACGTTAGCATTAGTTAGCACCTTATGCTAGCAGACATCTCCCCGACATTTTCCTGCTAATATGGCTGGTGTGGCATTACGAGTGGTCACAAACATTAGATGTTAAATTTTTTGCAACAACACCACTGCAGTTAACCTGGAGAAAGGATTCAAAGGCACAGAACAGAGCAGGCTCCACATAATATGGCACTGGGTTTAATTAACAATGTGAAGACATAACATACTGTGGCACATCACCGAGGGTAATTTTGGGGGTTTAAGACCCAGGGGTCACAAGCAAATTTACAAATTAAAGACACACAGGTAAGGTTCTGAATTAAAAAGATGATGAAAATTCTTGTATGTGGCTGAAATAAAATAAAGTTAAACAAGACAACTAAATTTAGAAAAGTATATTATAACAAAATTTAAGTAAAAGTTTAAAAAGGTAGAATATTGAATTGAAGTTAAATTACTAGCTAAAATAGGCCTAAGAATTAAAAATTAGCTGTTAAAAATGACCAAAAAATAAATAAATAAATCAAAATAAATCAAAATAAGCTAGCTGGGGCCACCAGTGGTGAGCAGACTATCAGGGGTGTGCCCAGGGGTGCTACCACATACTCACCTCTGTGGACACAGCAGACGGCACAGCAAATGACAAGTGCATAAACTAAACTTGTGATCCCAGTGCACTAAATCACATGCAAAGGTTGGGGAACCTCACCAACGTGCCTAGCCCAGCCACCAGGAGGCACCCAGCGTTGCTGAAACAAAACGACAAAAAGGTTAATTGTATGACCGACCAAGTTGGTTAAAACCTGCTTACAAACAAAACAAAAATAGTAGAACACCACAAAACAGCACACCAAAACAGATGCAAAGCAACAAAATAGAAAAAAATATCAAAGCAACAAAACAGATGCAAAACAGGAAAAAAAAACAGTAAAACAAAACAAAACCATAGCAAAACAGCAGCAGGTTTAGCCTGCAAGAACAGAATCTGTTAGAAAAGGCTCACCTTTATTTCTTACATTTTATTTTTATGGCAACCAAACTTACCACCCTTTAATGATAACCAGGAAATTAATTTCACTTTAGAATTTGCTCAAATGGTTTGTTGCAATTTTGACCTGTGCCTACCTCTGTAGCAGATCTACCCGGGGTTTGACTCGCACCAACCAACAGCAGCACCCAACAGGACCACTAATGGAAATATGCCATTTAAATTAACTGTTACAATTTCACCATTTTCACCATTTGTACCTACCTTGTAATTAACCCAAAAAAGTAAAAGCACAGCAGCAGACAGTGCAACAGCAGCAAAGAGGCTGGGAGCAGGCGGCTTAAATAGTCTCTAACTAGGAGGGCGGGATCAAGGGTGGAGCCCACTGTGGCGTCATTTGGCTATCTTTAATTTGAGAGCGCGTAGACAGAAATCGAGGGCGCAATAACTAAAAGTGAGCGGTGAAAATGTGAAAGCGAGCGCTCATGTGTCTGACAGCGCCCGGCGTTGGCGTCTCCGCACGTCCTTTACCCTCCAGCGCCCTCTCTCTTTCTGCCTGCGCCCGCTCGTTTTTTTTTTGCCTTCAGCGAGTGCCCGCTCGGTTATCTTTTCTTCAACGAGAAATACGTCATCAAAACAAGACTTGAACAGACGATCACAGATTTAGAGAGGTTGAGAGTGGATCTCTCCTTCACTGTGGTTCTCCTCGAGGTTTCTCTTTTTCCCACTGGGTTTTTTGAGTTTTTCCTTGCGGAGAAGGAGGATCTAAGGACGGGATGTTCTGGGACAGTTCTCCATTTGCTTGTTTTCTGTTGATTAATTTTCTTCTCTGTTTCTCTTTCACTGTTAATTTTCTAACTTTGTGTTGGTTAAATCAATTCTGATGTTCATGTGAGAGGCAACTGCTGTTGTGATTTTGGGCTTTACAAAAATAAATTGAATTGAAACTAAATTGAGTCGACTTCAACAGTCATGGACAACTCAAACATAAGTTTATTCTTTATCGCAGAATTTGTAATTTTACAATCTGTACAATTTAATATCAGCCTACAACTACCAAATCTAAACTAAAAGACATCAGCAGTATCACGTTTTAACAAGATACTATCTCAAAATCACATGATGGTTTCACGAAATTACGTGATAGTTTCATGTTAAAACGGGATACAAAATTATCATGAAATTATGTGATATGTAAAACGAGGAACTACAGTAGAGGATCTATCCACTTTTGCGCATTTGTATGGTGAGATATAGGCTATGATACTGATGTTAGCATGACTTGTAGTAGTAGTAATAGTAGTAGTAGTAGTAGTTTACTTCACCTATGCGCCTTTGCCTTTGCGTAGTACCTGGTGCGCTGGCCCGGGAGGATGAGCTTCACGGGACAAAGGACCAGAAATCGGCCTTATTTTGAATGAGGACACAGACGCTGCTTAAGAAGGCGCTACTACACGTATGATTTATTTACTGAAGGTGTGGCTTTGGTCAACGACAGAGAGCTGCTTCTTGCCGTGTGCACAGCTGTAGACTATGGGCACGTACCCAGTCTGTGTAAAGAGACTCGAGTCCCTCATAGCTCCGAGTTGAGTTCACTCAGCCACAGACTTTGATGTGGAGGACCACAGGAGCTGGTCATTTCAGTGACCCTCATGGGCTCATCTCACTAGTGATGCGGCCTTGTCATTTACGCACAAGCAGTAGTCCTACTCCTAGAGGCTCTACTACTACTACTACTACTACTACTATTACTACTACAGGTCATGCCAACATCAGTATCATAGCCTATATCTCACCATACAAACGTACTCTCTACTGTAGTTCCTTGTTTTACATATCACATAATTTCATGATCATTTTGTATCCCGTTTTAACATGAAACTATCACGTAATTTCGTGAAACCATCATGTGATTTTGAGATAGTGTCATGTCCAAACGTCATACTGCTGATGTTTTTTTAGTTCAGATTTGGCAGCTGTACGCTGATATTAAATTGTACAGATTGTAAAACTACAAATTCTGCGATGAAGAATTGGGTTGTCCACGACTGTCGAAGTCGACTCAACCTCTCGCTTCTGAGTCTGACGCCGACGATAAATCTGTGATCACTTTCAGTTACTGCGCCCTCGATTTCTGTCTACGCGCTCTCAACTTAAAGATAGCCAAATTACGCCAGAGCCCACAGGGGTGCTTTCAAGGGCAGCAGCGGAAAACGGACAACCCCACTACAATACGTTTAAGTTAACTTAATACCATCTGGGCAGAATACAACACATTAGACCAGTACATTCATTAATTCCTTCTTTCCATTCATAAAAAACGCTTTCCATTCATAAAAAACGCTGCCCCTTGCCCGGGCAGTCCATGATCCACAACTTATACGCGGTCCCTGACACCCAGAGTATCAGGAACTGCGCCTTTAGAAGTAGTTCATAAAACAAAAGTCAAAAGTCAAAGCAGCAGTCGCTCCCACATCAGTGCCACAGCTCCAATGTTGCAGACAGAGCAACCACAAATCACCTGAAACGTACGACCACAAATCACCTGAAACGTACAACCACAAATCACCTGAAACATATGAGCACAAATCACCTGAAATCACCTGAAACATATGAGCCTAGAGTGAAAACTGGGAGCGCGTTACCCAAGACGCACGTCCCAATCTATGCACTCACAGCACATGGTCCATGGACCTTAGGCCAGTGACGCGACAGTGTGCTGTACGTGAACCAGTGAACCATGAGGGGAAACCCGGCCGCTGCACCCAGGGCTCATCACCCCACCAGGGGCTCAGGCAGCGGCGCTGAAAGAAGCCACAACTTAGAATCAGTGTATTTTTGTTTGCCCAGATGTTGAAAGATGAAGTTAACTCAAATGTATGTCATGTCATCATGTTGTTAAACTTGAGCCTGCTCTGTTCTGTAATCCTTTAGGAATCCTTTTTACAGGTTAAATGGTGTGGCGTTGTTGCTCAAAAAATAGGATCTAATGTTTGTGACCACTCGTAATGTCACACTAGCCTTATTAGCAGGAAAAAGTCGGCGAAAAGTCTGCTAGCATAAGGCACTAACTAATGCTAACATGTCGTTTTCTGAAACACTTCTGTAGCCACACGGGCTTTGTCTACGCAATTTACCTTGGTATGCAACTAATTAAATCACATAAAGGTGACTGAATTCGGGTTAACTACTCCTTTGCTGTGTCCACCGGTTTAGCCGTTGCCACAGCAACCCCGGTCCCCTCTAGCCCCGCCCCCTGCCGTCTTCAAATCAGCCGTCGCGCTTACAAATCGTTTTGAGACAAACTCGGCGCAACAACTGTCTCAAAACTCGTGAAAGCGTAATCTTCAGATTTGTACTTGTAAAATGACTAAGTTGTACCTGTAAAACGAAATTTGCAAGTGTAAAAAATAAATATTGTTATTTAGTGTACAAATCAACATTTACACATTCAAACGTTTCATAATTTTTCCTCTATGTAATCTTTGAAATACCAAGTGGTTGTACTACTTTTTCCCCCGACTACTACCATCCAAGCAACAAAGCCCTTTAGATGTGTAGTTATTTGAAACTTTTGCTTGTTGTAGACAGCAGGATAGCAGTATTAGGATGAGAGAGATGAAAAACTGCATGAGGTAGCGCTTTGATCACACGTTCCGACACTTTCGTCAATACTCCCGCTTTTATTCCGTCAAGAGACGCTGCGCCCGGAGAGAGGATTCAAACTAAAAAACACATTCTTGGACACAACCTGATCTATAAGGTTCTCCCATGGATGAGTGTAAGCCAGAGCACATAGAGGCAGAGGTGTGTCCAAAATGGGTATGATCGAGGTTTTTTTTTTTGTTTTTTTTTTTGGCTTGAAACTTCTTTACCTTTGTTATGTGTAGAGTAAAGATATATAAAAATCTGCTATTGTGTGTTTTTTTTTTTCTTTTCATTTCCTTGTGAGGTGTAGCTTAACAACAAACTTGTAAGAACAACAATTATGTAGAAGTCACAACTTCCTGATAAAATAAATAAAAATAAATCAATAAAATTTCAATATCCTCAACGAAACAAACAAAGCAACAAAATAGACTAGTGACAATATCTGTAAAAGCATGTACACTTTTTTCTACAGTTTTTGAAAAATATTCTTGGATTTCTGATGTAGGGAGTTACCGTATTTTCCGGACTATAAGTCGCACTTTTTTTCATAGTTTGGCCGGGGGTGCGACTTATACTCAGATGCGATTTATATGTGAAATATGTGTTTTTTTTCTTTATTATTATGCATTTTTGGCTGGTGCGACTTATACTCCAGTGCGACTTATACTCCAGTGCGACTTATACTCCAGAAAATACAGTAATTATTTTATGTATAGAAATGGAATTTAGACAATATTCTCAAAATGGTTTGGGAAACTCTGAGCAGGCCTCTGATCTGAGACTAAAGTAACATAAATGTGAATGTTAAAGGCCCTTAACCTGTCCTGAAGTCAAAGTCCTTACAAACTAAATAATACACCGAATAGTGAGGTAAGTGTGGAATCACTTTGGACCACTACAATCTGTTTAAAATGAACTAGTTCTAGACAGTACAAATCAGGTACAGGCAGTGGCTTTAAAGGCGCTTTCATCAGAAATGTCCCAAGTGTAAAGCTGCTGTGATGTTTGTCCTTCTGTAACTGAGGAGGTCAGACAGAGTCACCACGAGAAAATGTAAAAATGTTTGAACTTCAAAACAGAAACTACGCGAAACTACTATTCAGTCATCAACTTTATGTTTGAACAGCACGTAGGTCTATACTGAAATTAGCTGTGTGCCCAGTGAAGCGGAAAACACATGCACATGCAAATGGCTTACTCAGACTTCCCAAAGTATAAACCAGAGCAGTGTAAAGACCAGCATTATGGTATTTTTGTATCTACTGCGCTTGGTGGAGTCAAAAGTTTTAATATGCTTTTAATATGAACAAACGAAATGCCATTATACGATTCACAGTTAAAGAAAAAGGTGGTTTAAAAAAAAAACTGACATGGTAAAGCAATACATGGAAAAATGAGGTGAAAAAATAGGTTTATCAGTAAAGATACACCTTGCAGCTGACAGTGGTTTCGGTTAATGTCAGTTTCAGATTCATATTGATACTAGGTCTGAGTTAGACATTCATACAGCCTGAATTAGCGCTGATTAATGAGCAGGTGCTGGGGTTTAGGTAGTGAGAAATCAGATCAGAGAATGTCCTTTTACGTTTAAAACGACTGGATTTTAACAATGAAACTGGCAATGCAAATGAGAGACTCGTGCGAGGCTCATTCTGTTTTCTGATTAGATAATCGTTCTGAGAAAAGGCAAATTATAACAAAAACTACTCGGCCATCACGTCCAATGTTTTTGTAACTAAGAATACATCAGCATTATCGCGCCGTTATCAGTAAAAGCTACATTAGATTTGAAAAGGTTTACCTCTATGTATATGTAATTTAAAATCAGAATCTTACGTGAAGTTCCTTAAGCTCCTCATTTAGCTTTAGTGTTGACAATGAAAGGATTTGAACAGTTGTGTTTCCCGCACTGCTCCTTCACATATGATTTAACTTTTTTCCATTTTTTCTGTCTATCCTTTGAAAATACCAGATTTTGTGCATTACTGTTTGTTTTGTCCCACCAATTAGATTAACTTTAAATTTGAAATCAGATGTTACGTCCCAATAGCTGCTCTTTAAGTTACTCTTACTTGAGTGTTTTCTTGGACCACTACCTGAGTAATACTACTTTGAAGTAACGTTACTCTTACTTGAGTACAATTACAATAAATCCAGCTCCATATGTACAATATCTGCTGCCTAGTTAAAAACTGTACAAAAGTTCGTAAGCTCTGTCACAGCCATCAAAACATACTATACAATACAGAAAAGTTAATAAGAAACAGCCGTAAATATTAAAGTGGGACTAAACACCTAAACTCCGCCCACAGCCGTATCTCAAATAGAGCTGCTAAACCGGGCAGTACCTGGAGAACTGAAGAGGAGAGTGAGGGGGGAGGAGGAGCGGGGTCTGGGGGTATAAGGGACGGTGTGATTGGTCCAACAGGTATCCGTACTTCAAACTCAAAAACGAACGCCTGTAATCAGGGCAGTCATACGTGATGTCACCAAGTACTTAAAATTGCAATGGCCGCCGGAGCCAGGACGCACTGATTTTATTCATTTTTTGACCAGAGAGCTAAAAAAAAGTTGCCAAAAAATGACTGGAAATAGTAGATAATGCTATTCAAACACCATATACACAGTATAGTTAGTATAGTTAGTTAGTAGTGAAAGAGTGGATTTAGTTTTCAGTTCCGCTTTAATAAGTTACAGTTATCCTACTTTCACAATTCATCATAGAGATTATACTAAAAGCCGTGTCCACATACGCGAAGGACGCACAAAAAAAGTGAAGTCATCGTCCAGCAGCAATTCAAAGCAGAGCGTTTACGTTATAAATATAAATTTCATATTCTGGGTTACATAAAAAGTCAACGTACGCTTGAATCTACATAAATCTATTCTTAAACCAGGAGTGTCAAAGCCTTTTTTGATCAAGGGTTCCCTTAATGAAACACAGACAAAAGCTGCAGTAGGTGACCTTGGGGTAATTTGGGTCGATTCACGGGGAAGAAAAAAAATCGTCTGAGGCCTGAGCTTGGCCCCTGGTTACAGTTTGCCTATATCCTTTTGGACATCTACTCAAAATGATTACTCTCAGATAACAGAGCGTCGATGACTACATTGCTGTAAAGTCAAGATTTCACTTTTCAGTTCGTTTCAGTGAGAGTACAGTGATTCCTGTGCGAGGGGAAGTCCCAGGGCGCAGCAGGTTGCGCTTAGACAAATGAGCGTCCATGTTGAAAGAGGCCCAGCGCACACAGTCTACGCATCACGTCTCCACTGCGCAGGTGAGTGACTCCTCTCTGTAACAGGACTAACTTAATTCTGACTTAAATTTCATACACCGCGGGGCGTAGTGTGACAAAACTGGAATAAAACTAAAACACATTGAACTCGATACAGAAGGTAAAACAGTAGTCGATGGCTAGCACTTCTCCCCTAAAATTCTCCTAAAATTTCACATTTCAAACTTGATTTCAGAGACTTTCCAATCCCCGCAACCCGTACAGGTGCATTGTACTCAGTTACATTTACTTCAGTTGCTATTTAAAGAAATTGTACTTTCCAGAGTATCTTTCTAGCAGCATACTGTAACTTCTCACTGTAGTTAAAGTGTTGGTTACTCTTCCCACTGTGAGCAAGTACAAGTGACAAGAGCTTTATCCTGTCAAAATTATTTGAACATTTGTATTTCTTGCACCTTTCCTTCAGATACGTTTTCATTTTTGTCGTCTACCCTTTGAAAATAGCAGATTTCCTTCCAATTACTTTCACTTGAAACTATAAATCAGATGTTTCGTCCTGACAGTTACTCTTGAAGTTACTCTTACTAGAGTAGTAGTTTTCCCAAAGACTTTTTTAACTTTTACTAGTCATTTTTTGGACCACTAATATTATTTTGAAGTAGAGTTACTCAATTTTTGGCAAATTTTTGTTTTATCGGAACAGTCTTTGTCTGTATCTGAGATCATAATCGGACGTGCTACGTTATTTTTTCTGTATTCAGTTTGTATTTTGAATTCATTTGAAAAGTTGCCAAAGCGTTAAAACCTCGTCTTTTCCTGTTTGGACGCCTTATGTTGCTTGGTCAAATAGTCTGCAGGCTAAAGCGCGAGATTTAGTCGTCGTACATCACAGAATTCGCAGTTAGCCTAATGTCGAACCAGTGGAGAGTTTAAGATGCTAAGACACGTTCTTTGAAAAGTATTCGGACTCTATACGGCGATAAATGTATCTACCAGTCGTGATTTATTTGTTAGCTTATCGGATTGTTCCGCGGCTCCTCCTTTACTTTTTTTTAAACATCGTTTTGGCTAACGCCGTTCCATCCTAAGCTTTAATACACGTTTAATTTTTAGTGTTTCGCATTTTTGTTGCCATCAATGCTCATTTTGTTGATGCGTCACCATAAGGATTGGTCTTGGGCGCTAACTGCGATAGCCGTCGGGTCTAATTTGAGGAAACACGCCATTTTGATGTGTTGGGGTTGCGACGATAGCCAGGTTTAACTGTCTTTGAATAACGACCACTACAAACTACCAAATCACACGATATTTTAGCACCTCTAGCGCTCAGCAAATGCAACAATCATCGTACGGGGCGGAAGAGCTCATGTTTTCTATCACGCTTCGCCGACTCCTTAGTCAACAGAGCGTGAAGCCCTGCATTTGAACGCAAGTACTGCGCGATTCAACAAGTTTACTATCAATTATTGAAAGAATGGTTGAAAATTCAGGCATGTTTCGGTTTTGGTATTTATTTATGTTGGGCTTGGCGACTTTTTTTTTTTTTTTTTACACCCAAGGGCGGCTTCAATACCAGGATTGAAGTAGGGACTGAGCTATTAAAGCTATTTGAGTAGCTAGAAATGTGCTCCAGAGATTGAACAAATTTTCAGATTGCTATTTATTTATTTACTTACTTACTTATTTCACAGGGCTCATGGCTAAGGACTGTTCGAGCGCTCAATACCGGGACTTCCTGCTTAAAACATGCCTGCCCTGTCACCTCACCTGTAAACAACAGGTCATCATAAGCAGATGCCGCAAGTTCTGCGGTAAGTACGTCCCGCTGATGACATCTCCATGGAGACGAGCAGACGCTGGACTCCCCGACAGAAAAGTTACACGGCTACACGTTTAATCGTCCTTTGTCTTTCCAGTCGTCTCTCTGTGTAACGAAAAGGCCGAGCACTACTACGACGGGCTGCTGAACACGTGCGTGCGCTGCGCTGAGGTTTGCGTAGGTCAGAGCAGCGCGTGCCCTCGAAACTGCCTGAGTGAGTGCGATTCTGCTGTTCAGATACTCATAAGTACCAGGAGTTCTCTTATTAGCTACAGGGCGGCGTTAGTTTGTCCATAATGTTTGTTTGTAGTTCGTTTCTCCACAATGTCCAGAGATGTCCCCCATCTAAACGTGCTGTAACGCTAAAGCTATCACAATATACATGATATTCCTAAATTTAGTCCTAACATTTCAATAATAATAATGCATTAGTCTTGTATAGCACTTTTCCGGACACTCTTAATACGCTTTACAGTTTTGTGCATTATTAATTTGCTCTGCACTAGCATGTACGCGCAAAGTACGCGCTACAGAACCGGTATTCTCTGCGGTCTCCCATCCGAATACTAATCAGACCCATCCCCGTTTAGCTTCCGTGATTAGACGAGACAAAGTGGTGTGCTTTATGATCTCTAAAGTCTGGATAAGTCACTTGAACTAATTGTCAAAAAGAATGGAAGATTTACTCCCAGAATCAGAAGGGCATTCGAAGTGGGCGGGACTGTTGGCTTCAAAATGTCTGTTTTCACCTACCTCTTATCTCTGCCCAGTCCAGCTGCAGTTACTTTAAAAAACAGACTCCGACTCATACGTGTTGGGTTAATAAATGTCACAATAACAACAAGTACATGGAAATCTGCTAATCCTGCTACTGTGAAATGTGACAGTTCTGCGGTTTTGAACAGAAGGTGAATGAACCTGTTTCTATTATTGAGACATTTTAGATCAGTACTGCGGTTTACGATGAACAAAAGTGTATTATGTCTTTCTTTTTCTTGTATTTATGTTTCGACGCATTCAGTAATTTAACAATATTCAATTTATCCTTTCATAGAAACAACTACCACTGCTGCTGCCAGCAGAATAACAGCTAAATCTGTCCAGACACTGCCCCCCGATGGCCTCTCCTCACACAGCACCGTGGACCCTAACATCCTGCTCTACTCTCTGTGGGCTCTGTCTTTAGTGCTAGTGCTGACCAGTCTGGGTCTAGCACTGAGGGTCATTCTGAGGGAAACCAAGACCAGATCAGCCAAGACTGGATTTAAAGGCGCTCGAGACGTTTTGAACAAGGGTCTGGGGATACCACAAGAAGGTTGGCATTTATCATAAATATCTTTCTTCACATTTCTTTCATTGTAATATATTAAGTATGTAAGTAACAGTATGCAAATGTCATTGCAGAAAATTATTATGGCATTTTATAAGTGCCTGAAAGCTCATTTTAAACGGTTTGCAGTGGTCCAGATATTTCTCACTTACCTTATGCGTTCCAAACATCCTAATTATCCACATCGATGAGTTTATAAGCACTTTTCACAACTTTGAGGCCAGGGCAGAGTTTTACAGTCACGGTAAAGCTGACAACTAGCATGATAACCTGCACTTTCTGATTTTTGAACAATTAAACGCTTTATAATTAGAAAATGGATAGACTTGTTGCTGTTATTTTGTTGAAGTTTTTGCTAATTTATTGTCCATATAGTTACATCCTTATGATACGTCATTATTTGCATTGTGTAGTTTTCACTAGGTGTATGAAGTTATCTATTATTAGTTACATTTGACTTATTTTTTCATCAACTGAGTTTTTACTTGTCAAATATTATATGACTAATAATTATATTAAAAAAAACAAAACAAAAAATCAACCAAAAACATTTAGAAGTTATTTATTTGGTTGCAGAAATACATTTTGCAAAGTTTCAAATTTTCACTCATCTTTTAACAGGTCCACACTGCCCTCTCCTGTTCTTTTTCAGAAATGCAGCCCAGATGTGGCCCCTCAGACAGCTCCATCCCCACTGAGAACTGCGTGTGTGTGCACTGTTTTCCTGATCTGAAAAGCCTGGGCCAGGACTGTCCAATCAGAGCGACTCGTTCAAACAAAGAGGCGGAGCTACAGAGGGTTCAGCATGCAGAAGCTGGATTTGCTAACATGGACATCTACACTTCTGGGTCAAATGCACTGCATGTGGGAGCTGTGGCGTGTCCCGATATATTCAGTACGTCATAATGGGTGTCAGTGAATTCATATTAAAGGTGTAAAAAGCAACTACTTGACAAAAAGGTTACTCATTAATGGACAATCTGTACTGTGAAAGAAGCCGGAGCCCCAAGGACCTACCTCATCAGAGGAGTACAAATATTAAATATAAATATTTCAGTTCATACAAATCTACACAACATAAAAAACTAAAGCAGAGCTGAAGGAGTCACACCACTTGACATGTTGAAGTTTGTTTTATTTGAGTGTTTTTGCACACTATCCAGTTCTTGCAGCAGTTACATGTGAGGAATGATGACCAGACCAAACAATTGAACTTTGAGGTTTCACCATAGTCTCTAACATACAAATGTACATATTACATACATACATGTGAACAGTCCATCAAACTGTGATACCAGCTCAGACGGCATGCTTAATGCAAGTACTGATTCAGTACACCACATAGGACATACGCACGTGCATACTCACGTGCATACTCACCACACACACACACAGACACACACACATACACACAGTAGATAGAGCGACATGCGGCACACTGACACTGCAGGACCAGCTCACACTCCACTGACAACAGCCTGTAGTTTACCTGAAAGAGTTAGCCAACATGTGAAACATGGACACCACAACCATGGGATGTGTGAAACCGGACAAAAGAACAGCAAAATGCTGCAGCGGCAGCTTTTAACACATAAGCTGCACTTTTTCGCTCTGATGTAGAAAAATAATGAGCGCACTATGCAACACAAACAAACAACACTGAGTGTAAGAGAATGGACAAACGAGTAGATACAGTATGTAGAAAAATAGATTTACTCCATTACTCCTTCAGGACTGTGAAGTATGAGGGACACACAAAAAAATATCTACAGTCGTGACTCACACATCAGTAACAAAACGCTGGCACGTTGTCCATGAAGAAGAATCAGAACGAGTTGCATTGAGATCATAATACACAATGACATTATTTTGACTTGACATATTTGGTCATGGTGCGTTGCGCAAACATGTAGAGTAGGAGTGTGCTTAGTGGCAGGAGCAGAGCGACAGGTGAAAGCAGCTCTCACACAGTCACATCCCAGTCCTCCAGGAGAAGTCCAGATTCACAGTTGAATGTTGCAGACGTCTCTGCACTGTAGAGCCACACAGTCTGGGCCTGTACATGACACTTGACTGTACACTCCAGTCGTACACTAAGGGTTTTTTCCTTATGTCCCATGCACATGGCGCTTTGTCAGGCCTCCTCAGGGCTGTTACTCGTACTCCAGGAACTGTTTGTGGTAGAACAGCAGATACCTGAACACACAAAGGAACACTAAGTCAAATGTCCATCCACACATACAGTATACATTTGAAGTGGAGCTCACCCCTCACTGTCCAGGACATCCTTGATGCTGGCCTTCGTGATGATGGCATCGTCACATTTGAACCACTGGTCCTTGTGCTGTCGTATGAAGGTGGTGTAATGACCGCTCTCTAGTGTCCCCTGGTGATTTACCACTGCAAACAGGCTGTACCTGATGGATAAATAAAAACAGTGTATTTTAGTTCAACTTAATCAGATTACTATACTCTTTATATTAAATGTGCTAAAAGAACAGGGGTCCATTCTAATAACAAATAATATGTCCTTCCACACATTTTGTACATATTTCTTTACTCTTATAGTCACAATCTTTCAGCCTTAATTTTTTACAAATTAAAAACTATTTGTAATTTTGCAGTAAAATAATTTGAAAAACCTTAAAAATGCTTTTATTCATCCTAGCTCTCTTGTCTCATCGTTGGTATCAGTTCAGAAGAAAAATGTTTTTTTTTTGTCAGATACTTTGGTGAAAGACAAGGTATTGTGGTATTAATTGCTAACACATATTTAAATCACCATGTTACCTTTTATTGTTTTGAAAATGCTATATTTGACGAGTGTCATAGATTGTAACTATAGCAGACAAAAGCACAAAACGTCTTCTTTGAAATGTGTAATAAGAGTCAAAAACGAAAACGAAACTGAGTCCTTCCTCCCCGTGCTAAGTCAATCCCTCTTCAGAGCGCTATCACAACACAATCAGCGTGCAACCCGCTAATGAAACTACTGCACATCGCGTCAGGTTTGTGAAGTTCTAAGTTTGTATCCTGTATATTTATGTAAAATTGTCATGTGGGTGCACGGGAGGCTTGTGGGCTGGATCTTTGACAGAATCACGCTGATCTCACCATAAGGATGATTCAAATAGTGCCTGGGAGAGATCACAAGACTACTCTAATATGCATGGATGAAATACAAAACCTCTTTAGGCATATTTTTGTTTTAACCTTCTAACATGATAAAAAGCTCTAAAAAGGTTATTATGCATAATACCCCCTCTATAAACATACCTAGCTGTTTCTAACGCACAAGATTGGATGTCATTTAAATCTGTCATAACAACTTGCTGTATTGGAATGATACGAGTTGAATAATTGTACACACTTGTTGTCATTGTTGAATGGATCCACAGTCTGCTGATACTGCCCGTTCATCCTGCTCTCTTTACTGCGACAAAAATGCAAGACATTTATTTCAAACTAAAAACAAAAAAAAACGTGAGTAGTGTGTTGAACACGCTCACCTGGAGGCCATGAAGGGAGTCATGTCCAGCTCTAAAGGAAAAGACACGTACGTCGTGATCTTCCGCCGAAGTTTGGCCGAATGCTCAAATCTCTGCACCCACAAATAGATAAGGACATTGTAGATTATTGTACAACTTTTCATATCATATAAGTAGGATGTAACCAGGACTAGACCAGGACTAGACCAGGACTAAACCAGGACTAAACCAGGACTAAACCAGGGCTAAGTGCATTGTAAAATAAGGCTAACATCTTAATCATGGTGAAACTAGACCAGTCCAGGACTAATCGAGAACTGGACCAGGACTGGATCAGGACTAAAGTACGTACAAAACAAGAGTAAACAAAGACATTAGCAGGTTTAAAGTCATATCTAGTCTAGACTGATGGTGTGAAAGGTTGTGTACTTTGAGATGAAAGCAAGCCACGATGGGCAGCTTCTTCATGGTCAGCTGCTTGGTGGACTCCTGGTAACTATGGCAACCACTGCACTTGATCTTTGCGCTGCTGCCAAGGTGCTCTGGTCGGGTGAACCTGAACGCAACCAAAATTCTTGGTCACTGGATACAATCAGGCAATCTGGACTTTAAGCAAGTGTCTTTTTGATCTTATTTGAATGGATGAGATATTTGGATAAGATAATTTGAGAGAGCAAAGTATCTTGATTTCACGGGGTCTGGAGGACTAAAGGGGAGGGTGAGGGGAGAGTGAGAGCGACAGAAGAGGAAGGGCAGTGTGAGGGGGACTAAAGGGGACAATGAGGGGGAAGGAGGGATGGGGTCTGGAGGACTAAAGGGGAGAGAAGAGGGATGAAACGTGACCGAGAGAAAACGCAGATTAAATATCCGTCTCTTGGGCAGTGTCGTACCTGCGCAGACAGTCTGTGAGGGTGGTGGCTCCGCTGGTGTGGCTCTCTCCGTTCAGGGTGGCTCCGTCGCCCCCAGGACTCAGGGGCCAGAAGGGTGTGGAGGAGCCAGGCAGGTCCAGGCTGATGTCCCAGAACGGGTCTATGGTGGTGGACACCCCGCTGCAGCACGCACACACACACACACACACGTTGGATTTCTGTGCTTTTTAGGGGTGATTATGTCGACTTAAATTCATTTCACGGAGACTGATCCTGAGCTTAACTATTGCTGGGTTTCAGATGACAACACAGCATTCTATAGGTCAATAATATTTAATACAGATGAGGGCAGATACAATTAAAATCATTAAAATGCTGATTTTTGTTGTAATACAAGATGTTATTGGGCCTAGTCGCTAATGCTAATGCTAATATAAGCATACAATTGTAATGAACGCAATATGACTGCAGAAATGCTCAGGCGCTTGATGATGATTTAGGGACTTAAAAACTGTAGTAGACCTTCAGGATTTGAATCTTTATGTCACCACAGTCCGGGAAAATCAAAAAGGGGTGAGGCACAAAGCAAGAGGACCGTGTAAACAGGATTAATGTAACAAGAGGGTGGAACTTTAACGTTTGTTTAATGTTTGTTTAATGTATTTGGCGGTAGCCCGGCTAGAGGGTTGTTCCTATGGTTAACCTTTTATATCGCTTTGGCAAATGTCTACGGATGTAGCTGCCTGTTGCGGTTAAACTTGAATGTGGATAAAGCTATAGGTGCCTCTAGCGGAGTCGCTCAAGCAGAGAATAAAAGATTGAGCTGTAAAACTTGTAGCAATGACAAAAGACTGGGGTATAAAAGTTATAGCAGTAATAATACAGACCATGTCAGATTTTGGACAACCTTCCAGTCCATAATATAATACTTAAACTGAGCAAAACCAGTATCAACTATTGAGAAGATGCACATTTTTTCAAGCTTTTATCATTAGTTATGTTGGTATCAAATGTATATGGGTATTCAAATAAATAAGTTATTGCAGATTACTAATAACTTTAATACCATACTTCAGTCTTTCTCAAACTACGGTGTGCAAGCACATATGAGTCAATTTAGTCCATATTTTTGTCCTCCTTAAGGTTAGTCCTTATGTAGAACTAGTATAGCAATTGTGTAGGTCAGTTTAGACCTAGAAAAGTCCTGTTTTAGACTTGGTTTAGATCTGGTGGTACTCAGAAAGCCACACATTTTCTTAGATGGTACTTGGTGTGAAAGGTTTGAGAACCACCACCCTGCATAATCCACTGTAAGGAAAACTTACCTACATTAAATGACCCTGCACCTGATTTATTTCCATGTATTTGAGCTAAAATGGCCTTGCCCCAGTACAGATATTATATATCTTGACGTACTAGCTGCTTCTAATTATAAAGCATTTTATTGTCTGATAATCAGGAAGTGCACGGTTACTCTGACGGCAACACTCTGTAAGTTGTGAAAAGCGATTATAAACTCATTGTGGTGAATAATTAGGATGCTTGAAATGCATAAGGTAAGTCATAACTTTGGACCACTGCAAACTGTTAAAAACATGAAAAACAGAATTGGTTCATTTTAAAAGACAATACAAATAAGGCACAGCGTCTTTAATCTTTAAAACCCGTACAATCAACATGAGCGCTGTTAATATATTTTTTTTTTTACAAGTAGCAGGTAAATCCAGCAGGTGGAGCTGGTGTTCTCGTTGAGATTGTTGCTGCAGTGTTGCTAATGTGGCTGTGATTGATGGTGCAGTCTGTGCTCTAAAGCAGGGCCTGTGCTGGAGTTCACCTCAGGCCAGAGAATTACCAACTTTCTGATCACCACAACAAATTCTTTCTTTTATAAGGGCTTTGTGGTAAAACCCCGAGTTCGCTCACAAACGCAAGACGCCGCAGTATTGTAGGCAGTTTCTGACATTTGAGAACCGTGTGGAGTAGATTGAATTGGAAGAATAAAGTGAATTGTTTAAAGGAGGCTCTTAGGTGCACTGCAGAAAACTAAATATGCCTGTGTTGAGAGTAGAGGTGTCAACACTAAAATAAAAATCAAATCTAGATACTCATTTGAGCAGGTATCAATATATATATAAAAAAAAAAAATCACATTCAAAAGGAAATGAAGTGTTGGACCATGGACCACTGTGGCACCTACCTGGACGATTGAGAGATTACATAGAAATTACTATTATTCAATGCTGAAAATCACATTGTACTGTCTAAAGAAAAAGTGTTTTTTATTATCATTGCGGTATCGGAATCTGTATTGAGTATCAAGTCTATTCCTCAGTATCCTGACAATACTAATGGCTACTATATTCACCAAGTAAGGTAAATTAAAGATACACTATGAAACCTCTCTAGTGGGGTTTCCGCTCCCAGTTAGTCTGTTCCACAGTCGGGCATTAAACTAATCCTTTCTTCTTTCAATTTCAAGTGTTTGCATTGTTCAAAGAAAAGAATCTCTGAAACACATGCATTGTAATTTTATTGTTATTGTTAGTAGGGTTTCTTCTCCACAGGTCAAATCTATAAGACAGAGTTAACGCCATACTGTGGAAAATTCCATGGAAACCTATAACATCGCCAAGGAGAAGAGAAGATGGTGTACCCTGTACCTGAAAAGTTACAAAGTGTACCAAAAATTTGGCTTGTCAAAAGTATCGAAAATCAGATACTAATCGATATTAAAACAAAGTACCGTATATCGAAACTGGATCCTCATTTGAACAAGTGTCGACACTAAAAAAGTCACATCAACCGGACAGAAATGAACCATGAATGATCTTGTGCTGCATCAGAACAAGTATAAGGCCACGTAGACTTGCATACGCCCATGGACCATTTTGTGTAATCCCTCAGTCTCAAGGTAGGTTCCAAATATAAGACCACATGGGAATACAAAAAAGTACTATGATTTAATTTTGAAAATCACATTCGATTGTCTAAATAAACGTTTTTTTTTAGTATCATTGTGGTATCAGAATCAGCATTGAGTATCAAGTCTATTCTGAAATCAAGTTTGAAATTGTTGCATCATGACAACACTACTCTCCACAGATCAGAGCTGTAAGACAGGTTTAATGCCATACTGTGTGTGGAACATTCCATGGAAAACAACTGCATCTCCATGGAGAGGAGAAAATGGCGTACCCTCTATCAGAAAAGTCACATAGTGGACTTTTAAAATAAACCAAATGTAAAAATAGAATCTTAAAACACAGAATAGTTGCAAAGACCATGAATAAAACTAGGCTTTTCGAATCACTGAAGTTGTATCACCTTTTGCATACTTTAGAAAGAAAACTAGTACTATTGCGATATGGAAACGGTTTTATCTGATATGGCACCAGGGTTGTCAAAAGTATCGAAAATCAGACACTAAACTGATACTAAAACTAATATGGAAACTAGATACTCATTTCGCAAATCACTTTAACAGGATGAAATTTGAGGTTTCCTGAACAGTTCTGGTATGACTTTGAGCTTTTTCAGAACAAGTATAAGGCCTCATGGTAACAAAGAAAGTACTATTATTTTGTATATGAAAATTAAATTATGTTTTTAAAAGCATCAATTTGGCTTTATTCAATTCTTTTGCTGCCCTGTGGTAAAGGCTCTTACTGGCACACTTGGCAGGTGACGTCAGACTGCAGGCCCCCGGTGAAGATTTGGTCGATGATGCAGTTGCAGTGGTTGGGGTTGTTGGCCTTCTTGCCGTTGTCATCTGTACAGAGAAAAACAAGACCGTCACGCCGCGTTAACTCTCTCAGTACAGTGCTGCGCACGGAGACGCGGCTCTCTTATCTGACAGTCACAGGAAACTAGCGTTCTCTGGGGCAATTTTTCATACAGTTGTCGATACTGAAAACATTTACTGCGAGAGTTTTTAGATACAAAAAGCTTCCATTTTTTTATGTTGCCAGATAGATGTGACAGGCCAGGTCTTGATTCATTATTATTATTATAACATTAATTAAAACCAATGTGTTTATGTAATGGGTGGGTTTGCTTTGCTTTGCTTTTCCAAATAGTTAGCGTCTGGCAAGTTTAAGCATATGGTTCACCTGTATGCGTTTTAATACTGGGCCATGTACAAGGCGCATTGTATTATTAGGCGCATGATCAGCTTTTGAAACGATTGAAGGCGTTTAGGTGCGCCTAATCGTGCGAAAAATACGGTAGTTAGCGTCTGGCAAGTTTAAGCATATGGTTCAGAGTTCTGATTTTCCAAGATGTGCCTTTATCGTGGTTATAATGTTGTTGCATCATCAAAAGCATGCCTGGATTTGTGCTTTACTTAAATTGTGCACGTTTCGGGTAATCCTGTGTACCCCTCTACTGTACGTTTACTTCCTTTCCCGGCTTGCCAACTTCGTGGAGTGTAGCAGTTGGCTGTAAACTAAAAACGATGCCCGTCTACACCAGTGAATCCTTGCGCCCTCAGACAACATTTTAGAAATTTAAAGAGATATTTGTCTTGTGTACAAAAGGTGCAGGTTAAGTTGTATGCCTTTAATGTTTTGTCTGTTTGTGATGACACAGGTAATATGAGCTTCCTTGCGGTACTGAAAGTTCGCCATTAATAAAGATTCTGGTAGTACACTGAATATTGCGGTTATCTGAAGTTGGTTTCATCATGGGGTGGATATGCCAGAGGAAATATAGCACAATTTTCTTGGAGCCAGATCACGATTTCGATTTCATCATTCATTTACACCTCTTTATATTGCCTTCAAGAGGTAAATGAAGTAATCTGCTTCTTCAGAAAGTTCGCATTTCACTGTACAGAGCAGAGAGCCACATTCAAGAGAAAAGTGAATGAGTGATATGATGATTTCACTAAAATAGCATATTGTCATAGGATTTAGATTACGATTAGATTTTTATTGCCATATCAGCCAGCCCCACTCTTCATCACTCTTCATCTCTTCAGCCCTGTACATGGCCTTGAGATGAACCAACATGATTTCATTCTTGCCATATGGATATTGCTTCAGCTGATACTGGAAAAGTGTATGACTGCAAAAACGCCGCCAGTATCTCCTGGTGCGATAGTGTGTTACTGGACCTTTGCAGTGTCGGTGCAGCACGTCCAGCGCGGCGATGAGGAACTCGTGGGCGTCCTGCTGCTCGTATCCGGCCAGGTGACGGGCGTGGGTCCACACCAGGTGCAGCAGCCGGAATGGGATGTGAGGCGAGCGGTGCCCTGAGTAGAACTGACACAACGCGGGTATCAAATGTTACAGTGTTAGGATCTTGTAGAGACATTCCTGTAACACTGGGCTGAGGTTTCCATTTGGATTGACTTTTTTAAAATGGCTTTTCTAGCACACAATGAAAACCATAGATTTAGTCTGGTTAGTGGGAGTCGTCGATATCGATTGAGGTGAATCCCATGCGCAAGTTTTTTTTTTAGCAGGACACACGGCCTCCGATCAACCAAGCGTACCAAAGCACACTCAATGTACACGAGCCGCTATTATCAATGCCATTATCTGCCAATTGAAAAGGTGCTGTACCTGACTTTTACTGTCTTAAAGACGTTAAAAACAGAAGTAGTTTGATATAAACGGTTTGCTGTGGTCCTTTCCTCACGTACCTTATGCATTCCGAACATCCCAATTATTCACTATGATGAGTTAAGTGCTTTTCACAACCCTCAGAGACCAGTTCAGAGTATTGCCATGATGGTAAAGCTAACAACAACTAGCATGTTAACGTGCACTTCCTGATTATAGGACAATAAAACACTCATTTAGATGCAGACAGCACGCAGCTGACTTGTATTAAATAGCCAGCTCATAAGGTTAAAATATCTGTACTTACTAGGGCAAGACAAATTTTGTTCAAATACATGGGGGGATCAGGTACAGGACCTTTAAAAGGGGCTGTAACCAATATTTTTCATAAAATTAAGTTAAATTTGTCTTGCCCCACAACAGATAAAGCATCTCTTGGGGCCAAAATGTATGCTGCCTGCATCTAATTATAAAGCTATTTTTATTGTCCGTGAACCAGGAAGTAACACTGATGCGCAGTTAGTAAGCTAGTTGTTAGCATTGGCATAATAGCAAAAGTCCACTTAGGTCTTTGAACGTTGAGAAAAGTGCTTATAAACTCAACGCAGTGAATAATTAGGACCACTAGGAATGTGTTAGGAATAACTCTGGACCACTGTAAACCGCTTAAAATGAACTAGTTTTTAAGACAATCAGTACAACATACAAAATTGCACCGAGCGACAGTAGCCCTCCTGCAGATCTCAATTACCCAAACATAGTGAAGGCAATTTTACTTTATAACTGCCTGTATTGCGTTGAATGTTCAGATACACTCCTTTCACCTCTTGAAACAGCTGGGACATCTCGCACACCAGACACGAGTTGCTCTGCATTTCGCACTTGTGCCGGTCAGACAGGAAGAAGTCTCGCAGCAGCGGCGTGTGGGTCAGCGCCTGGACGATGCAGTTCATGAAGCACGTGTTCCCCAGATTGATGAGCCCGCGGAGGCCTGGAGGAGCATGTCACAGAACAATGCAACAATAAGCTCAACAATAATAAGCTCAAGTGGCTAATGCTTTTGTCCTGGATGCTGCAGTGTGGAGTAGGGTAGAACGATTTTTCTGACAGGAAAGGCGATTAGATTTGCAATTTATGTTTTAATAATAGGATACTATTCAAAGTTGACATTTTAAGTATGTCCAGAAGAGCTGACAAAAAGACTGAAAATAAAATGATAAACTAATACAACATGTTTGTTCAGATCTAACCTACAGGGTTAGCAGTTTTTTATGCAGAAGGGACAGGCTATTTTGTTGTTGCCGAGGAAATGATGATACTTTAAAAATTGCTGCCTTCGCGATTTGCTAATTGCGATTAAACTTTCAGCCCTAGTGTGGTGGCAAAGCTGCAATTAGGGATGTTATATCTGTTGTCTGCAATATCTGAGGATTTACACAGATATTGGTATCGGTCCAATGTTGAAAATTCAGAACAAACATTTGGCGCCAGCTTTTTTTTCTGCACTGCCCCAGTCAGTGTGTGCCCATGCGTCATTCCCATTCTGTCCTCATTACCTCAGATTTGTCTTTTTGAACAGACTCTAATGACTAAAAATATGAATTTGTGTCCCAAAAAAATACATTGTTATAATTTTTACAAAAGCGATAAGTTAGTTTGTAAACTTCACTATAAGTTAACATACATTTGGGTCCTTGCTATGAATTTTAAAAGCTTAAAGTGGAACTAGACACTAAATCATGTACTGTCCTAATGTTGCCTCCAATGGCCACTGCACCTTCATGTACTTGGGTGATATCACACAGGACTACCTTGATTACAACCACGTCTTTCAAATTACAAACACCTGGCTGTAGGGGCGGAGTTTGAAGTGTGGAAACCGGTTAGACCGATCACAATGTGATTGGTTGGAGGGGGAAATGATGGGCGGGGTCTAGAGATTTGTCCAGCCCCCGCCCCTCATTCCCCTTCACCCTTGTCTAGTACTCCAGATACTGCCCTGTAGAGTTGCTAAAATTCTATTTGCAGGTGTTTAGTCCCACTTTATATTGGGATCTGCACATATATATAAGTGATCATCCACAACAGCAAGCCAAATATCGAATATCTAAAAAAATGTATATCGGACCATCCCTAGCAGCAATCCTAAAGTAATACCCTGCTGGGCCTGAGGCGACTCTAGCCAGGAACGATTGTCACAATGCAGCGCAGCAAAACAGAGGAACAGTAGTAGTAGGTGGATGGAAGCGGGGGGTGCTGGGTAATTCTCTCTCTAAATGGGACGGTGCCAGGGATGTTATTGGCCGAGCAGCAGATCCCCGCAGGCGCATACAAGGTGCTAAACGTATGCTCCAGTCTCACGCCCACACACTGCCAAGGCCGACCGCCGCTGCTGCTGCTTGGAGAACTGATTGGATTTGTCAGGCTGTCGCAATATTTTTACTAAACAAATCTGCACCTTCTCCTCATAGTCTTACTAGCGCTCTTAATGCCAGAATAACAAGTGGGTTAGTATTATTGTAATTGGGCTTAGCGATGCTGATTAAGCCTTAAGATCAGTTAAAGTGTGCACATAATAGATTATCTGAAATGATTAAACACAATAAGAGTTAAAGGTCCTATATTACACAAAATTGATTCTTGCGAGGTTTAGGCGATGTTATAATGTTGTTACCTCCTCAAAAAAATACCTGGAGTTATGTTTTGTCACACGTTTGAGTATTAGTATGCATTATTAGGCTGTCTACATCTCCAGAGCTCAAAATATCTGTTTCCATGTTTTGTCACACGTTTGAGTATTAGTATGCATTATTAGGCTGTCTACATCTCCAGAGCTCAAAATACTCTGTTCCACCTTGTGATGTCATGTAGTGGTAGTTTTCATGTTAACAGCTACCTTTTACCAATAGTTCAGTAGAAATTGTCAATTTGAGGGCTGAAATCATCCAAATGATTCAAGTGAAGGTGTATGGAGTTCAAAAACACAGTGGAACACTTCCTGTATTACCATATCACATCACAGAGTGTTTTCTGTTTGAGAGCCTAAATATGCAGGGTTTGTGTTAAACAAAACACAACTCCAGGTCTGTTTGTGATGAGGAAACAACATTATAACATAGATCACAAATAGCGCAATATAGGCTCTTTAAAACATGGCATTTTAGCTGATACGGTTTAGCTGAAAAACTTCATGCCTTTAAAATTCTTGAACACATTTTGATATAAGAGACAGGGCATCTGACCTATTGTACAGTTGGAGGTGATTCTCCTCCTCTTAGGGTTATGCCGGAGCAGCTCCAGCTCTCGCTTTGTGGGCTCCCAGGTGGAGAATTTCTCTCCAATTCCTGGAACAAAAACAAGCATTAAATGAAAACGCACATACAAAGCAAAGCTATGTTCACATTACTAAGAATTTGCAAATGCACAAGGTTAGCAACTAGATTACAGTATACCAAGGACCTTGCCTTGTGTAGAACCGCTGATTTGAATAAGAAGAAAAACAAAAACACTTTGAATACAGATTGCTTGTTGTTAGTACAAAATGTTCACAGATGTTTAGATTTTCTTTAAACCAGATTAGTGATTTGAATATATTTTCGCTAAAGCAAGTTCCTAGTTTGTTCACTGACAGCAACTATGTAACTTTTCTGGTGGGGGCATGACCACCAGTTTGGAGATGTCGTCGCTTTGCTTGGAATGTTCCACACTGGGCATCAAGTTATCCATCTTGCATTTATTCAATTACAGGACTTCTCTTGATAAAATAAACATTTATTTATATTGTGAACGGGCTTGCCTCTCCACAGACCTGTAACTCTGCCAGGCGTCGTCACGTACTTGTCTCCATGGAGTTAAGTTTAATGCCATACATTGGAACATCCCAGATAAAGCAATAATATCTTCATGGAGATTATGAAGGTGGCAGACGAGAAAAGATATAGTGTAACTTTAAAGTGTTTTTCTGGTGGAGGGTCTGCCACCTGTTAGTCTCCACGGAGATGTTGTTGCTTTGCCGTAAATGTTCCACAATATAGGATTAAACGTTTTTGTTCCCATGAACACAAGCAGGTGACATCACCAGGCCAAGTTACAGGTCAAATCTTAGGAGAGGCAAGCCCACTCACAGTAAGGGTACATGTTTTCAAGGTATTTGAGCAAGAAAAACATCTGTATTTGAATAAAGCTTGATGCCGTACTGTGGAACATTCCAGGGAAAGCATTATCTCTAGGGAGAGAAGCAGGTAGCCAGCCCATCTACTAGAAACACATGCATAAATTTTAATTGATTGATAATTTCAATCTAGTTTCAATATCTTTATAAAGTTGCACCATTATATTATTTTTACCTTGCATTTTCCAGGCCTTCCTCTGTTCTTCTTTGGCAATCTGTTCCATGTCTTTATCGTAGATGTAGTCTTGGCACATAAAGCAGTAAATGCCCCCATACAGCAGGTCAATAGCTGTAGACAAAACACACACAAAACATCAAAACCTCTGTACATCAAAACTCCACTTTCCGCAGCAGTTTTTTTTTCCCTGAAAATTGTTTGTCAGACAGCTGCAAGGGGGATTTAAACTGTGTGAAGTGATAACAGGTTCACTCGGGGTTGCCAGGTACCTGCGCTTAACTGCTGACGTCTACTATCTGTTCACACCGTCCAGACATATGGAATCAAAAGGTGAGAAAAGAGTATCTTTCAAAAACAAAGTCAAAGTATTGTATTATGTGTTTTTTCCCCATCTGTTGTTCAGTTAGGGATACGGGTAAATAAACAAGGTGAGAGTAGTTTGTTGAATAAAAATGTCAAAGAACAAAAATTAAACTTTCATGCTTAGACTCCAGCAGGAAGAAACCTCAGAGATGAAATTAATGCAGAAGGATGGATTAGTTAAAAATTGAACCTTTCACTCAAACTGTGGTCCAAGTGCCCCCTAGTGGTCCGTGAGAAAATTACATTTTATTTCAAAGTTCTTCAAATTTCCACTTGATCAATTTTGTAGATTTTCAATTAAACCTACACATACTGAATGGAAATATGGAACTACGTTTAGCTCTTATTTTTATTTATTATTTTGTCCAAAATTTAAA
>KN484116.1:9896-56530 GCA_000787095.1 Periophthalmodon schlosseri | reverse complement strand
ATTTTCCTGCAGCAGATTCGACATGGGTGATCTAATTTATTTTGTGGACAGAATTTCTTCACTGGATTATATTCTCTGGACCTGTACGGAACAAATGAGACCAACTTTCTGGAAATATGTTGATATTTGACAGAACCAGAGGTAAGTGAAGTCCAAATCCTAATTTTTGACTTTTCTGTAAAAACGGCTTCCCTGTCAGCGCTGTGGTGATTGCAGGTGAAAATGGTACATATTCGAAAAGACGAGCGTTGTAGCTTTCATTTGATGTGTAGATTGTTTGTGTGGGTGACGCAGAAGTATATGTACATTGCTGTTAGAGTTGTAAAGTAAGGGCCCCCGGGCCGTCGGAACGTTAAGAGGTTAAATTCCCTTGCATATTTTTAGCAGGATTTTAAAGTAACGTTCTGCATATATAAATCAAAACAAACTCGTTATCTCAATACCAAAAGTCAAACATTGGACAGTAAATATGAAAATGTACTCAAACACTGGGACAATAAATCCACTGTGTTAAACATGTTCCATACAAGTTCAACGACTGTCGCCAATATTAACCTTGACCAACTTTTTCATGTGCCTAAGCTGCTTTTCCTCCATCTCCATGGCAACAGTTTTTATTATGGCCATTTCGAGTAATATGTCCATTTGCTTCAACCACAATTGTGAGGAGTATGATTTGTCAATTATGTAGTTCTCTCTGATCACCTTCTATTCATCCAACGATTCAGAACAAAACACAATAGATTTGACTGATTTGAAGAAAACAAGTCTACATAAGTAATCGGTTCAAAGTCTAGATAAAATATAGGTCAAAGCAAGACAATCAACAGATTTAACAGACTAAAAGACTCAACACTTACTACTTACTATATGAAAGCATGATACTGTGTGTGACAGACACTGAGAGGAATTTGTTTCACAGGAAGAATGCGACACATACTTATTTTAAGATGTCTTCACTGCAACCAGCTCCTTCAGTTCCAAGCCGCAGCTATCCATATACCTGCGACAAGAGGCACTTCTAACCAATCTTTTCAGACACTACAGGAAGGCAGAATATGTCACAGAAAGATTGCTTGCAAACAGTTAAACGTATCTCCATTTACGACCTTGTATGGACAGTATGTAAAATTTAAGTCCATTTAGGTCCAGCCTTCTATAGTAACTTTTGTCAGTGTATAAGTATAGGGAAGGTTCCTTTTGTAATCTATGTCTGTACCTTCACTCTTCTGATCAGATAAAAACTTCTTTCAACTCTCTGCCTGGTCTGGAATCACTTACTATAACTGTACGTAGTGTCTTTAAGGTCAAAAGACGCAGATAATCAGTAATACATTTATTGGGTTATATCATTTCATTCCAATAATAATTTGATCATCTCAGAAAGCATTATGAGAGTTGGAAATTTCCTTTTTGTTTCCTTTAAACAGGCCCGTCGGCAGAAATTTGGGAGCCCGGGGCAAGAACCCTCATGGGCCCCCTCTAATATAAATGAATAGGAAGAGGGTCCAATTCTGGGCCCTTAAAACCCTGCGGCTCAGGACAACACACCCCTTTGTCCAACATTGTCTTCTCGACCTTCAAATATAACTTGTATCTTTGAAGTGCATATGACACGTTAGACTGCTCACTTCACCAAAACATAGTTAACATTATATTTTACTAAAAATCGTACCCAGTTTTTTTTAGTTTTTAAATTGTTGTGAAGTTTATACATTTACTTCCTGGTTGGACACAGGCAGCAGATATGACATATACGTGGAGGTAATTTTTTCCCACAAACTGCAACTTCATTGATGTAAAACTATAATAAATATTTACTACAGGCGCTATCCAACCAAACCAAGTCATAATTCGAAACACACAAAATCCTGTACAGTTTAAATGAACATAACGAGAACACACAGACTGATATCCTACGGTGTGATGGTGTGGGAGGGTGCTCTGATCTCTCCCCCTGATGTGCTGCTGCAGGAGAAACGCCTCTGATGTGAGCTCACTTTGTCCATGTGACCTCTGCAGCACAAACCAACACAAGGTTATCAGGCTCATTATTGGTGCGATATTTTTTAAAAGGCTAGTGCCCTGCTATATTATCTGATCCTGACCTTTTAACTACTTTTTTAACGGGGGGTTATTATGCAAAATCAACTTTTTGGAGCTTTCGACTGTATTATAATGTTGTTTCCTTGTCAAAAACATCCCTAAAGTGGTTTTACATGTCATCCATGCATGTTTGGGCAATCTAGCGATCTCTCCCAGGTCCTATTCGAACCCTTTTTACAGTTAGCTATAAGATTCTGTCCAATGCTCACCCCACAAGCCTACGTTACCCACAATGACAATTTTAAAGGTGCACTATAACTTTGTTTGTCAAGGGTCCGCCACCTGTTTGTCTCCATGGAGATGTTATTGCCTTTTCCGGAATGTTCCAATAAAAGGCATTAAACTTATCTCCAAGCAGAAGAGCGCCATCAGGCCAAATTACAGATCATGTGCGTAGAAAGGAAAGCGCAGTCACTTGAGAATAGATTTTTTTTTTTTTTTTTTTTTGGAAATACAAAACATCTGTATTACTTTTATGTATTATTTATTTTTTGCATTTATGAAAAGCAATCTCCATGGAGACAAGCAGTTGATGTATTCAGCTGTTAATGTGTAAATCCTGTCTTTCTTTGTTGGACCCAGTATTATGTCTTTTATCGACTTGTGGAGTTTCTGTCTTGTGCCCTGGCTTATTGGACTGCGATTCAGTACTGACAGCGTTTTGTATTAATATGGGCAGAATCACCAGAGCTTCATACACCGTCATATATTAAGCTTGTGGCCACTCTTGTGCGCCCCTGTAGTACATTTCAAGATGATTGCCCTGATTGCATGCGGTCACCACATTTATGTAGCGCAAATCAATACAGCCCTGCATGATTGTAGTGGCCTTTGAGAGAGACTGGAAGAAAAATCACTGTTGGTTCTTGATTTTATTCATATATTTACCACGTTTGCACTTGCTTCTCTTATCGTATAGGGGAGAGTGTTGCTTAAGCTGCCTAGGTCTTTGGTCAAAGGCTGCAGCGACCGCAGCCTGAAGTGGGGTCCCCAGGCACGTGCTTTGATGTCATCCGCAAATAGGATTGTTATGAGGGTAAGTTGACCATAATCAATACAGAAAAGGTATAATAAATTGCACATACTTGGATGGGAGACCGCTGGGAATATCGGGTGCCACAGTGGGGCGCCGGTGGCAAAACTGTTGTTGCGTCCTTAGGCAAAGCACTTCACCCGCATTGCCTAGTATGAAGGCGGTTCACACTATTCAAAAAATCACAATCCCTTTGGCATGTTGTCAGTATCCACATAAATGAGTTTCTGGCAAAGTTTAAGGACAGCTTGTGAAGTGAAGCAGGGTTGGACTGCCAATCCACACTCAGCATTCAGCTCTTTATTCTGGGTTTTACAATCCACTGACTTTAAATCGATCTAAACTAAAATTGCAAAAAAGCCTGTACACCACCAGAAGAGCTTGTACATGTGCCGTAGTGAGAACCGCTGTTTATCTGGGAACATTAGCCCATTAATCAAAACAACAACAAAAAAAACTGAACTCTCAAACATACAGCTCACTGTGCTATAACTATGTTAGTTTTTACCACAGTTTCATATTGAAGCTTTGGATCATATCATCAGCTGTAGCAATTTGAACAGACCTCCCTCCCTGCGTCTAATCACCAGAGAATGAGGTGGCACTTGTCTCTACCTCATCACAGCCCCAGCAGTTAGCCGTTAGCCATTAGCTCCACACTGCCATAATCAAACAGGGAGCAGTTGAGCTGTTACAGTGTGAGGAGGGAGAAGGGGCAGAGAGAAATGTAGCCTACAGCTGTACACGACCACGCTCATGTCATCTGATGCAGCTAATAAAAGGCACATAAGCCATCAGCAATATTCAAATGCACAGACCTCCAGCAAATAGAGCACGAGACTGAATGTCATTAGCTAAATCTACCATGTTTGTGTATAAGCCTGCAAAATGTCTATAGAGATGCATTAGACAAAAACATTTAAAAATAAAATAAGTAAACTAAAGAGCCGTGGAAAAACCTAATAAACTGCTGGGTCACTACTGGTAAAAAAATAAAAATAAAAAAATTTCCACAGTGTCAGACTACTTTTAAATATGGGTTGAGTATTTAGCATCGTAAACTGACTTTTTGTTTAACATTCGGTTAACTGAACATTTTATGAGGTTCCGACCTCTATAGCATAGACTGTATATATAAATGGACATAGCTAACCTGCTAGCCGCCGCGTTCCAAATAGGAAGTGAGCTTGGGCGCGCTTCTGGCTCCATCGACTCTGGCTCCAATTCACTTTCTATTGAAAAACTGTCACCCCTCTCTCTGTAACTGCAGCTATCAGGCTCTTTATTTTGGCCTTAAAAAGTTTATATTAACCCACTCTACGTGATCCTGGTATTTTTATTTTGCTAATGTGTCTTTAAATCAAGATATGAACGTTAATAACAGACAAATTTGGCACCTTCTTTCCCCAAGTTTGCTCCCGTTGACTGACGGTGTTGCTAAGTGCCCGCTCCCTGCTAAACCAGCGGTGCAGGAAGGAACGGGCGTTGCCTTCAAAGCCTCACTCACTGTGTAAAGAAGTGACTGAGTGAGTGTGACGTCACCACAGCGTTCGGCTCCAAATGAAACTCATCGAGGCCGGAGCAGGTATACGGGTGAATTTGGAGACAAGTTCCATATTTGGAATTCCAACTATAACTGCTCTAGCCTCAATGAGCTTCATTTGACTGGGGCCGAAAGCTATGGATGACATCACACTCCCTTAGTCCACTTCTTCAAAGGTATAGGGCAGACTATAGGGCATAGACTGTATAAAGCTGATTTTCTTATACATTATTTTGGCCATCTTGACATTTTGTATTTCATGTTTTAGAACTTAAAATACCTTTTTAGATGCACTTTAAATGCAAAGTCTGTTGCGTTAGAGCTCCCTCTGCTGACAGTAATAAAAATAAACCATTAAAAACGCCTTTTAGCAGCAGTTTAGCAATGGACTTATCATGCTAATATAGCCATACATTTGTCTGTGAAGGTTTATGAACTTCAAATTTAAATAAAATGTAAGTATATACGTAGTTACACATACTCACCTCAAGGCCATGTTGTAAAGTTAAAGGTCCTATATTATATAAAATTGACTCTTGTGAGCTTTAAGCCATTTTATAACATTGTTACCTCATCACAAATATACCTGGAGTTGTGTTTCATTCACACATGTTTGAGTGACCCTTTATTATTAGTCTGTCTACATCTCCAAAGCTCAAAATGCTCTGTACCACCTTGTGATGTCATGAAGCGGTAGTTAACAGCTCCTTTTACCTTTTTAGTTCAGTAAGATGGGCAAATTCCAGGGCTGAAATTATGAAGGTGTTTGGAGTTTAAAAACACAGCGGAGCACATCTTGTATTACCACATGACATCACAAGGTGGAACAGTGTTTTGTGTTTGAGAGAAGAACTCAACCTAAATATGCAGGGTTTGTGTGTTAAACATGTGTGAATGAAACAAAACACAACTCCAGGTCTGTTTGTGGTGAGGAAACATAACATAGATCAGAAAATCGTGTAATATGGGCCCTTTAATATACACTATTACTTCCAAAGGGAAACGTGTCCTCTGGTAATGACGGCTTCCTCGGCAGTGCAAGATGGGTCAAATACAGTGTGTAGCCACAGTTTCAGTAGGTTCTGAAGCGCCGCACTGCCGAGGAAGCCGTCATTACCAGTGTGTAGCCACAGTTCCACGTTCATTAGTCTGATACTCTCCACCTTACAGGAAATTTCACTCACACATGCAGAGTCATTCATAAAATAGCCCAAGTGCCTTCCCTGACGGCGATAAGCCCCATGGTGTTTGCATTGAATATATAGAGTTGTCAATTAAAAACCAGTAGGTGGGATTCTAAATTGGCACTAAGTGGTGTGAGCTTTGTGAGATTATGTGATTTTCACTATATGGCTGCACTAATTTTAGAGCACAGGTGTAGCTGAGGAGACACTATGAACTCACTTGACAACTCCAAAATGTGTTAATGCTGCTAATAACTAATTAATTTCTATAATTTTGAACTATATTAGTGAAGTTCAAGAATAGATACAGTGTGTTAATCTATTTTTGGAACCATGCGCAGAAGTGGCACTAAATTATCTCTACATAAAAGTGACTTAAGTTACTAAAAACTAACTAAAACCAATATATTAGCAAAATTACTTTTGTTTGATTCCCATAAATGCATCTGCTGCCGTTGTGTCCTTGGGCAAAACCCCTCACTTTACTTCAGTAAAAAAGCTGTGTATGTCAAAGCTCTTCTGCTGCTACAAATTCAACTTCTACTTGTATGACTTTCATAACAAGTCTTACAAGAATGTACTAAAATTATTTACTTGTTCTAATTTCTGACACTTGGTACATGATGTTCTAAATTACACACTGAGTTGGCCTTGTCATGGCAACAGCAAAGCCACAGCTGTTTGAATGTACAAAGACGTTGTAATAAGTTAACTGAAAAATGAATGTGCAAAATCACAGAGCAGAAATGTAGTGTGGGGACATGAAGTATTATAAACTAGTTCTAAGTTATATGTTTATGTGCTTTTGTGTGGTCTTACTTACATAAACAATACTTAAATCTGCTCATCTGCATTACAGAGTCAAGAGGACAAAACAGCTTAAAATTCACTTTGACTTCTAACCTCCCAATCCCAAATCCCAAATGCGTTAGAAGTCAAAGGCCAGAGCGTGGCTTTGTCTTTGCAGCAAGTGGAATTTCCAGTCAAAATGGCACTAGTAAAAAAAAAAAAAAATTAAATGTATCTTGCTGGGAATTTTTTAATTTAAAATAGACACAATAGTGTCTCAGAAGTATTGATACCCGGATAATGATCTATACTAAATCTATTGACGCTCAGAAGTGTTAATATTGAAAAAAAATCACATACATAGACCTTGTATGAGTTCTAGAATGATCCTGATCAATATCACAATGAGTAGAATACTACATGATAATAAAACCACTTTTTCTTGAAAATTAAAATAATAGTTTCTTTAATATTATGATAGTGGTTTCAAATGAGTATTAAGAAACTAGCCTTTTCCTTTGTATTAAAAAAAAAATCAAGGTTCAAATTTTAGCACTGGGACAACACTACTTAGGTGTCTTATCCAGAGAGTTGATGATTGCTAGTGTTGTGTCTTTGAACAAGGCATTTTATTTATTAATTATTATTGATGTAACTGTTGACCTCCACGTGAGTCTTGAAACATTGTATATTATCTGTCCATTGTGGCTCTTCAAATCTAAACTAGATGGACTTTCTCATAATGAAAACCTGTTCTATAACCTCCTGTGAATGGAGCCCTAATTAGTCGCCACACACCTCTACAGAGTGATGACACTGACACATCATGACTCAAGGATCTCCCCTCCACTGCTCATGTTACCGGGCTAACCAAGACCAAACGCTTATACAATACTTTACAAAGATTAACCAATCAGAGAAACACATTTTCATTTGTGTCAAAACAAGCATAGTAAAAAAAAACAAAAAACAAAATAACAGCCACCTAGCCACCATTCCTGGGCTAGGCTACAAAATACTGCTACAATACTGGTAAATACACAGATGGTAGTCTAGATCTGTAATGGTGGATAGGTGCCATGTCAGGTGCCACAGAAGGCATCCTAGATCAGTAATGGCAGGTGCCACAGAAGGTAGCCTAGATCAGATACGTCAGACGCAACAAAAACTCCTCGGTTACAGAAAATATTGGCAGGTGCCATGGAACAGCTGTGGCCGTTGCCGCTGAGTTTGCTCTTGCTGAAATAAAAATTGTAGTTTGACGCACTTTATTGTCCAGACCGTCCAGCATTCCAACAGAAACTAGGAGGGACTGACTGACCAGGTTGTGACCTTTGCCCACAGTTTTCCTAGAAGTCTCTGTTACCTAGCAACCTACTTATGTCACGGAAGGCCGGATATGTGGGGGTCAAGAGGAAAATTGCATTGAAAAAAAAAACAAAACAACAAAACCAGCAAACAAATAATAAAAACACATTCACAAAAATTCGAATTTGATGTCATAATGTCAGATGAACGCCATGGGCCAACATAAGTATCAATTTACTGCTTTTGAAAGTAATATCCAAACTGAAAATGCACAAATGTTTGCTTTGATAGACTTGGTTTCACAAACTCAACAAATTAATCTTGTGCCTTAAGGTCCTTTCAACTGGCAAAATCACACATGTGTGACAATGCCACCAAGCTATATCAGCACAGAGGAACTGAGGTGATTTTTTGTAGTTTAAACTTTGAGACAGTAGTGACCGGTGCATACAATTTAACTATAAAAGGAAAAATACAATTTGACAATTCTACTGCAAATTTCACCATATATTTGTATCTGTTCTCCAATACTAGCCCTGCAGGAACACCTTGTATGAAGCTATTTCCCAAAACTGAATTGGGTAATTTACAATGAAATTAACTAGAAAAGATGGAATTCAGTGATGTATTTTTGAAGGGTCTGATACGTGATGCATGCAAAAGTCGGAAGCGATTACGCTTGTGGCTATAAAAGACTCTTATGCCCCCAAAATGGCTCCACTGCTGATGTGAGTGTCTCTGCGTGCGAACATCGGTACTAATGTGGATTCAAGTGCCTCCCTAATCCCAGGCATGCTTTCTGCAATAAGAGTACCAGGGTTGGGACTATTTTTGGCTAAGTGGTTGATCTTAGCCAACAATGTCACCATGTTCTGGTGACATTGTGAGGGGCAAAACAAAGCATGTGATTGGATGGTCGATGCTCAAGTGTTCTTGCAAGGCTTTGGAGGGTCTGATAGTGGATGATTGCATTTTGATTCAATGCTCCATCAGGGTTAGTCTTTTTCAATGGGTATTACCTGAACGTAGCACATTTCATCCAATAGGAGAATGCCAATGAAAAGACCATAGTGCTACAAGGCTATTAGACTGGAATGAACCGCAGATGGGGGGTTCCTAGGCCTTGAAGAAATGAATGAGATGTTTTAAACGAGGTGGAAGATTATTGGTTTTATATGTCAGTGGTCCCCAATCTTTTTCTCACGAGGACCAATACAGTCACAAGATTATTTTTCGACAGAGCAAAATCTGCACAGCCCAATCCAAATCCACATGTTTGATATTCTGGATTTGTCAGACAATAACAAATATGGCTGCTTATGAAACTGCTGTTTTGTTTTGATATGGACGGATGGCGTGTGTCCCTGATTGGCTAATCCAACTGTCAATCATGCCCATCTGAACTCGAGGAGATTCAGAAGTAATTTATTCTGGATCCCAGGCAAGTTTTATGAGGTAAATTGGCTCTATATGTTCATAGTAAAGAACAGGGACATAGCTACAAAAGTACAAAGACAAGGCTGATCATGGTTGTGCTTATTTGAATTTGAGAAGCTCCACATAGTTGCTCTGTATCTTTGATGAGCGGGGAATTGGAGATGGAGATGGAGCTGCAGCGTACATAATATCAGAACTTCTGAAACCAAAATATTCAAAATGATCCTGGCAACTGAGAAATCTGAAAACTTTCCTTTAATAAATGCTGCTGCTGGATCTGAATTTTAATCTACCAGTTTGGAGTTATCTAGCCAAGGGTGTCGCAGAAAAACGTGGGTCTGGTGCAAACATTCTTGGTGGGCTCTCTCTCGAAGACTGGGCGGTAGCATATGTAAAATCAAACATTTTTATTGATCATACATGTCACTTAAGTCCGTAATTAAGCAATAAAATACATGAAATAAAAATAAATAAATAAGCAATCTTTTTTTTTGTCTTCATAACAACTTAAAAAAAGAATGCTTTCAATATTATTTCCCTGAACAAGACTTTTAAGACTTTTAATGATGGCAGAAGTCAAATTTCTTCCTGAACTCCGCTCCAAACCACATGCGTTTACTGACAGGGGATTGGCTGTAGACATCTTGATTAAACAGACCCAAGAATATCACGATTTGAGATGAAAGAATCTCGTCCCAGTTGGCTAATTAAACTGCACTAAACCGCTGTACTTCTTCAGACGTCTCAGTATTTTACAACATTTTGTGCTTGTAGTCAGAAGAGAACATACGCAGAGAATGATGACTGTATCTGGGCAGCTGCACCACTCACAGGAAAAAATGTACTTATTTAATACAACATATTCATTTGATGTGCCCTTCATGAACTATATTACTATATCTAGTTCAGTTTTCTGCACTTTTCACCAATTTATACGCAAGTATTAATTCTTTTATTACAAATGATCTTTCCAGGAGTGTGTGATATGTAAAATATAATGAGAATGAATAAAGATGGATGGACGTCATTAGAAAGGGCACGAGGCCGGAGCACAGCTGACTCCATTCAGTTTTTCTCACGCGCTACGCCTTAACACCACCAGCCACGTGTTAGGTCTTTGGTGAGGTAGTAGTAATTAAAACACTCGGGAATACAACACAACTGGGACACGGATCAGGAGCTATAAAATTAGTCGGTTATTTGTTGTATTGATTTTGTTCGGATTACATAGCGCACACATTGCATAAGACAAATTATTTTCTGAGTCGTCATGGTAACTGATCCCCAGCAGAGCACAAAGTGCACGGAAACTATCAAAAGAACAACAACTATGCACCAAAAAAAAAGTGAAACTAAAAAAAAAATCTTCTAAAACAATATATTAATTTTTCATAGCTTACTTCCAGATTTTAGTATTTTCTTACGCATAAATCTGTATTCTCCAGGGCTGAGTTTCAAAAAGTTTCAGAGCAGTAAATTTTGCTTGGAGTTCGTGAAGTTTACAATCCAACATATTCAGAACATTTCTTTATTTTGGTGAGTTCGATGGAATTTTATAAACTTCCAGGTTCGGAGAGATTTCACAGATTAACTTTGCCTGTGATCCAGAACACACACCACTTTACGAAGATGTGAGTCGGGTCACCGCAATTTCAGATGGGCATGATTGACAGGTGGATTAGCCAATCAGGGGCCATATCAAAACAAATATCGCCGCTCACGAGGAAAATATAATGAAAAAATATATCACAGAGGTTTGAAAAAGCTGCCAATTTCTGCAAAATCAATGAGCGAAGCACTAAAATGTTAATCTGAGGTGAGAGAAACGTCATTTTTTTCCAAATGGCGTCTGACCAATGAGCTCCTTTGTTTCACATGCATCACTGAAATAAACAAATCTGATTGCACGGCTGTGTTTGAGCCTGGCTTGAGAGTGGGGCCAGACCGATATGCCTCTGTATAAAAAATAGTAAGAGATGTCTTTTGGACCAGACAAAAATGTACCTAAAAGCAAAAATTCAATCCATAGGAGAGTCTGTGTGAATGTCTGCAACAGAAATAAGTGAGGGAATTGCAGTGGTCCACAGTCGTAAGGAAATGGATGAGGCATGAAAACTGTTTACATTGGTCTTTACAATCGGAAGACCAGCAATTTGACACGGGGAAATGAACGATTGAGTTATTGGTAAAGATTACTAGAAAAAAACGTGAAAGTCCAGACATGTGACGTAAACTGAACGGCATTTTCTACAGGTGCATGGCTGTACTTGTCCCGAGCGATTGAGACGGCAATTTGTTCTCTCTGATTGAATGTTAGTACAGCTGTAAAATTCGGCTCTTCGGGAAGTAAAATGATTGGAGACTCAATGGCAAAACATGTCTTCTATAACTTCAATGGCAGGAAAGAACGCCTACATTCAAGTGTGCTCATTCAAGTCTCCCGATGGTCAGTTAGAAACATATTTCCGACCTGCTGACGAACATCGGTGACGGGCTGGGTCTGCGTAATTGCTCTTGTGAATTTGAAGGAGGTGCTTCACCTTTTGCTGTCCAAACAAGAAGCATAAATAGACTACAATAATGGTCAATAAGATGAGTAACCATGTCGATTAGAGAGGAAAAAGCAGGGGGAAATCATATAACTGTGATTCACCAAAATGTTGAAAAGGATTTGGACAAAAATGCCAAAAATGTACCTAAAATCAAACATAGTTATAGCAAAGTGTTATGTAGCTAGCTCTGAAGCAGGAAACAATAATGAAACACAAAAGGTCAACATTGTAAAGTCTAATGAGTTTGTATTGCAGTGTCCGGATCAAATCTATCTGATGTAATTTGTGACACAGAACAAGATGAGATGAACCTTTATTCGTCCCACAATGAAGGAATGACAGTGTTGCAACGAAAAGTTCAAGAACAGCAGGAGAATAAGAAGCAAGCAATCAAAATCATCAAGATAAATAAGAGTCAAAAGACTAACTTTCATGGAATAAGGCAAGTGATGGTTAGGTTAAAGTTAAAGCCATACTTTGGAACAATCTGCATAGAAATTGATACGTTTTATTTCATTCCGGGAAAGATTTTGGCAACAATTCCATGGAAACAAGCAGGAGAAGACCCTAAAAAGTCAGGTTTGTGGAGATGCATGTTCATTTTCAAGTTTTTCAGTGCAATAAACACTACAAAATTGAAAACATGCTTTTATTTTAGTCAATTTTTAGCTATAAAACTTTGGCTGTGACTATGGTTATGTAAAGTGCAGCATATAACTAGCAGGTAAAGTGACTTGTGCGTAGTTTACAGGTGGTGGTTCGCATGTACAGGGTTAGCAGTGTTCGTACAGTCTGACAGACGCAGGAAGGAAAGACCTGCCTAACCTCTCCTTCACACAGCGAGGGGCTTTGTTATACAAAAGTGAGCTTTGAGATATTTTCCACTTTGACCTGGAGTTGTTTTTGTCCAGATGCTTTAGAAATGTGTGTTCTCTTGGTCTCGCTACAGCCTTATGAATGGCTTATGAAAGAGAACAATAGTTGAAAGGCTTCACAGCGCAAACTTTAAAGAATATTTAATCGTGCATATCTTTGTTGAATAGGATGTTCTATACCAAGGGCAACATATTTGTGCAGTCTGTGGGTTTGCTCAGATATTTCATGACCGCATTGAATAGGTAAACAAGCAAATAAAAACGCAAATTGATATGGGAGGATATGCAAATACGACAAAATGCCAAACGCAACTTGTTTGTCTCCTTTGAGATGTTATTGCTTTGCCTGGAGTGTTCCACAGTTTGGCATTAAACTATTCTCTCTTCTCATAAGGCGGAGTTATAGGTCAGATCTGAGAAAAAGGAAGTCTGAATGCATTTTGTAGCAATAAAAACACCTGAAATTGAACAAACGCTAGATAGACTGAGACTTACGAGACAAGTAAGGCAAACCCTACCAGAAAAGTTACATAGTGCCCCTTTAAGCCTTGAATTAAGTTACTTGATTAAAATTATTAAAGGAAACACACTGTACTCCTGAAACCTGTTTGACACTAATTTTAAGCCGTTTCTTGGACTAACGTGCCGCCATCACCAGAAATGGTACATGGACACAAATAAAACATTTTTAGCCAACTGAAACCTCACACGTGGGTTGAATTACTGATGGATCAAAAGAAGACACAAAAAGTTCACATTAGAGAAATATTTAAGACACATTCACAGATACTATTCACGGGGTCACTCAAACTGTGTAAAAGGTGAATCTGTGTTGCCCTCTAGTGTTCAAAAGCGACTCATACGTTTACTCCTAGTCCTATTGTAATATATTTTACAGTCTAACAGTTCTCGTACTTGCTGTAAAAGTCTTTGTTAATTAATTATGAGTAAGTTCATAATGATTTGAACATTGTGTTTCTTGCACCAAACCTTCACAGTGTGTTTAAGTTAATTAGCCACTCTTCCTATGACTTCTTGAGTGGTTTCCTAAATATCTTTTATACTCTTACTTGAGTCATTTCTTGCACCGCTACTTTGTACTTCTACTTAATGTCATTTTGAACTATCCATCCATCCATTTTCTTCCGTTTAAGACTTCCCTCACCCCAGACACTTCCTCCAGCTCCTCCTATGGGACCCTAAGGCGTTCTGACTGACACTAATTCCCAGGTGTTTGAACTAACAGTACTTTTACATATATATAAGTATAATCTTTTGGCCATTTCACCCCCCACTCTACAACCTGAGGGCTACTACTACTAAATTTTTTATTTTATTTTGTCAAGCCAAAGTATTTCAAAGAGTTGTGTTATAGTTATTTTTTCTGTCGGTAGTTTATTCATCAATATCATGACTCCCTTTAAACAATACTTTTATTTAAGCATGTTCATTTTACATATTGCACGGAACCAATTCAGAAATATGCTTTTACCACGTGCAATTCCACATTTTACCACTAGAGTGAGCCAACCCCCTTTGATATCATTTTCATTATAATCTGTTCATTCTCCTCTCAGCGTGTGCCTCCCCGCAGTCTGTTCACTTTTCTCATGTGTCCAACTTTTTGCTTGATTGCCCCCTCTCCCGCCTTTAGTGTGTGAGCGTGCGCGCGACTACCCCGTGTGTGTGTGTGTAGTAGCGCACGTGCCTGATTCGCTCTCACTGTTGTGGAACAAATTACGCAGCGGCTGGGGAGCCAAATGACTAATCAGTGGTACACAGATTAAAATCCAATTGTGGCAATTTGAAGCCACACAGGAGTAGTACGGGAAATTAACAACTACAGTATCTGCAGCGCCGATGTACCTGTTAACTCCACTCTCCATCTTTTAATTAGGCATGTTCCACTGACGCTAAGGATCACAGAGATGGAAAGACTATATATTAAAGAGAAGAGAGGGTTTAGATCTTGTTACAAAAAGGCCAGGTATTAAATTATGAATAAACGAAAGGAAGAATTAATGTTGGGTTATGGTTGAGATCTCCATGTCACAGAATATTTGACCACCATCAACGCTTGCTTGGCTTTGGCTGTTTTGCTTCCCAAAAATGGAAACTTTTTCAAGGACAAGCAAATTGGATACTTTGGTGCCACAAATGCACTTTAATAATCCAGTCATAAACATTTACATTCACACCTGCACCTGTTTTTAATGTTTTAAATGGACATATGTAGTTATTTGTTTTATTTTTTGTTTGTATTTTTTCTATATTTGAGTCTGAGTTCTCTCATTGGGCTCTCCCTGTATAAATAAAAATACATTTTAAAAATCTACTCAGTATTAAAGTGCATATGACAGGGTTACATGTTTTTCACATTGGTGGTTATTATAGTTTTACACCAGTCAAGTGGCAGTTTGTGGAAAAAAAGGAACCTCTCTTCGTCACTAATGCAGAAAATGCAAGACCATCCAAAATTAAAGGACAATTTACTCTAAAGGAATTTTCTGGCACTTTAAACACTCTTTTAAGAAAATAAAGGTGTTGTCATTTATTTTTATAAGTCAAATAGTACCTATTGTATAAATTAGATGAGATTTAACCTTGTTTACAACTTGGGTCTCAACGTCCCAATTCATAAAAAGTAATTGGCTCAAGAATATTTGCTTAGGGTTTGGTCAATACAACAGGGGCAGGTCGGCCAGTCTAATTACAGACGGTAGCTTTAAATTTGATAATAACAGTTTTAAGATGGTATATATTTTTTATTAAGTTTGGGGTAAATTATTTGGGTTTCACCGAAAGAAATACCTTCTTTCAGATGATACTGGTTATTGGCACAGTGCCTAAATAAAATGTAAATGACATTAATTAATTAAATGTAGGCTACGGCACAGCTCAGTAAATCACTTTTTAAAATAAGTCTGAATTCAGATTTTTTCTTTCATTTCATTCATCTTTTTTCAACTTAGAAACAATATTTACAGGGCTACTTATAAATAAACTTCTGCCAGAGGCGCCTCTTCACTGTCCGTTCTAGGAGTGGATTGTTTTATCTCCAGCCTCTTGTTTTCCCATAGCTGTATTTTTCATATTTTCACTCACCCCGGCCAAGGACAGGGTATATTGTCTTGTACTGTCTGTTTGCTTATTTGTTTGTAAAGCTCTATAAGGCCCTTTGAGGCAAGTGTTTTTGTGATATTGGCCTGTGTAAATAAAACTGCAAAGAACCAAACTCGTCAAGGTCAACTGAACTAAAAAGCGGAATCAAAGCATCGCGCGTTATTAGCAAACAATCCAACAGACTCAAAGACAACAGCTAAATCTTGTAAACCTGGGTTGCCCTATGACTTTATGCTATTCATGGTAAATGGTCACATTTTTATACGCCGCTTTTCCACCTTCAAGGCACTCAAAACGCAAGGAACCACTCACCCATTCATACTGCAGTGTACGCAGACACTGGGGGCGAGGTGGGTCAAGTGTCTTGCCCAAGGACACAACAACACTATTTATCTGTGGGAGCTGGAATCGCACCGTCAACCTGTGGGTCAATAGATCTGAAAGCTCCACCAGTGATGTTTATGTCGAGAGCGGGATTCGAAACGCCAGCCTTCGGGTCAGTGGACAAACACTCCAACTGGGCTATCGTTGCCCATGGGTCGTGGGTCTGTGCTTGCTGTTCATAGGACTTTTGCCCATTTAAAAGATATACTATTTGGTTTTGCTATGGCAACAATGCTTCATAACTCTGTAACCCATGGACAGAGATAGAATCGAATGTCAAAAAAGCAAGCGCTATTGACAAAATCCGCTATTTTTTTCTGTCAGCGGAGCAAAAGTCTATAGATATGCATTAGCCAAAACCCGATAAGCCGCTACATTTATCACTAGGCCTTTAAAGTGTCATAACACTTTTGAATGAACGCCGAGTTAGTATTTAGCATCTTCAAATCTCCAGTGGACTAACAGGTGCAGTCTAAACCAACCAGAGAAATGTAGCCCACATAGCGTTTCATCCATTTTCTTCACTCATGATGCGTTCAAGCTTAATCAACATTGAGGCTAATTTTGGACAAGACCCTGAGCTAAACCTGGACTAGACCGAGACTAGACCAAGACTAAACCAGGACTAGAACAGGACCAAGCTAAGTCTACATCGGGACTAAACTGGACCAAACTAAGGCACTAACACTGGGAGTGGAGACAATTGGTGGATTGCTTAAATTCGCCTTTTCAATTTTTATATATTTTTTTCTCAGATGTTAAATGGGACAAAGACATAACAGGTTTGCTTGTCTTGCGTAAACTGACTCCTAAAAGATTATACAGTACAGATTTTTACGACTACAGTGTAAAATATCCTGCATAGCTGCGACGTGTGACAAGCTCAAACCTGTTGACTATTTTCAAATGTGTGAGCTGATGAAGCAGGTGTTGATTATAGCAACTAATAAAACATGTTTGACTGAAAACTGAAAAACATCCTCCAAATAATCTTACTAATGTAGATGCAGAAAACACATATAAATAGATGTTGAAATTGAAATAGTAAAAAAAAAAAAAAATGACACAGCATTTTTACAAATAAGTGTATCTCCATTCAGCGCCTATTCAACTGAAATGTGTAGGTTAAAACAGAATCATACTTGACATAAATAGACAAACATTATCTACTTCTCTCTTCCATTTATTAGAGTTGGAATTGTGCTTTGTTTCATTCACACATGTTTGAGTAACCCTTTATTATTAGTCTGTCTACATCTCCAAACCTCAAAACACTCTGTTCCACCTTGTTTTGTCATGTAGTGGCAGTTTTCAACAGCTACCTTTCACTTTTGTTCAGTAGAGATCGGCAATTCCTGGGCTTAACTCACCCAAATGTTTCTAGCGAAGGTGTATGGAGTTTAAAAACGCAGTGGAGCACTTCCTGTATTACCACATGACATCACAAGGTGGGGTGTTTTCTGTTTGAGGGAAGAACTCAGTCTATATATGTGTGTTAAACATGTGTGAATTAAAACAACTCAGGTATGTTTTTGATGAGGAAACAATTATAACATAGATCTGATCAGAAAATGGTAAAATATGGGCCGTTTAAAGAGTAACTCAACACCATGACTGCAATGTAGGTTTAAGATCTTAAATTCTAATAAGCAAAAAAAATAAAAACAAACAAACGATAATAATCTCAGCCTGGGGCAATGTGGCTAAATATAGGGATGGTTTATATTTAGAACCAGCTCGCACAAGTCTCTGATCAACATATACTGAATTTTACTGGTATTATACGATGGTCGACATCTGCCTCGTCCCTGCACCAAACTGATAGGAACCTGCCTAGTTGCTGGGAAAATCCACAAATATGTGACTGCAAGTGCAATACCAAGATTAAATAGTTTTCACCATTTTCACATGCAATAAATTGATTTGCCAGTGACTTGATGATCAGTTTCTATTTAGTCCGTGGACCATAAGGCACACCACTTGTCAATAAATCATTAAAATCTGTGCTTCAATGGGACTGGTCAAAACCCATCACTGCAGCTGCTGCACTGGGTTAATATGATTACTGTCCCAGCACTGGCCCTTCATTTCTCCAGTTCTCCTCTTCATATCAGGGTTCACAGCTGTCCATCTCTCTGTATATTTGTGTTCAGTATATTCTAGCGTTCATTGTTTTTTTGTTTGTTTGTTTTGTTTTGGAGTGGGATTTAAAATATCGACGACTTCAGTTTGTTCTATTATAAGGATTTCTAAACAGGGTCTTCTCTACTTTGTTTCGCTTTGGCTGTATTTCACAGTGTACCCATACTTTATAAGGCTACAGCCTGCAATGTTTTGCTCTTGTGGGCTTCAAAACATACACCATCTCTTTGTCTTTATTGCATCCTAAAGTTCCGGTTGAATTGTAGAGCTTGAATGAAGTTTTTGTTGACTTTCTGCAAACTCTAACCTACCTCTTACAAACAAGATAAGATCTTTTGAGTTAGGCTTATGAGGAAATTGGCTGTCCATGGACACGATTGGCCATATAGATAAATTCTTAAACAATACAAGCTAACACATTGTTATTTGTGGGCTAAACATGAAATATGGAGCTAGACATGCTTATAAGCAAGTTTCTATAAGCAGAAAGTTTAGGTAGTAAAGATTAATGGTCCAACGACTGACACTTGTGGGACACCATAGCTTAAATATATTTTACATGTTCATTTATGTGCATAATCTCTTACTTGCCATGTTATATTCAGCATTGTTGTAGTTCTGTGTGCAAGCAAATTACTAGCTAGTCTTATGTTGTAAATAAGTTCTCATTGTATTTTATTGTATTTTAAGTCATATATTTTGATAATTTGCTCTCAAAATCTTAGTCGCTGTTCTTTTCCTGTGGGTATTAGCATATAAAAACAGGTAAAGATAAAAAAAAACTGTGTATGCATGTGTAGTTCTTTAGCTTGTATAATTGATGTGGACAGGCTCGAGTGAAATCTCTGTGGCAGCCATAGGAACAGCACATGCTCATGTTGATGGATGCCTGTGTCAATCTCTAGGACCCCCCCTCCTCCTCCTCCTCCTCTGCCCCCTCCACCAGCGCCCCCTCCCTCACACACAAAAGGAGCAGTCTGGTGGTACGCAGTCACCAGCTGAGCACAGGCATAAGGACAAGGGAGGCTGCAAGCGACACTGCAAAAAATAATAATGTCCAACTAGAATGGTTAAACTGACCTTAATTTAGTGCAATGTTATTGAGTAGTTGCGACAAGTTAAAATTTCCAACGGCGGAGAATGCTTTTATGTTTTGAATAGAGTTTTCTTACTACCCTGGCATATACTTGGCACACATATACTCACAGATAATCATTCACTCCCTAAAGGTGGTAAGCCATAACTGCCAACCTTCACCAATGGCATTTGCGACCACCACCAATCACTTACTCACTCACTCATGCACACACCACATTCATTCACAGCCAACGAGGTAAAATATCTTGCCCAGTGGCACATCGACCCGGTGTACTGGTTGTAGCTGGAATCTAATCACACACTTTCCAGTCGTGAGACAAAATTAGCCACAGTTACTATAAGTGCACCTCCCATTCACTTCCAAAAGGCGATGGTGGTTAGCTGCGTTGTGGAATTTTGCATCCCCTGCGTGGTCTTCGCGAGGACACCTCCAGTTTTCCCTAACAAGCTACTTCTGTACAGCCCCATCTGCCCTGGGGCTAAGTGACAGAGACATGCCTGCCAATCTGCACCAACAGTTTCTGCGACCACCATCAATCACGCAAACACATATAACACATTCGAACTGAGACAAGGTGGTAGAAGTGTGTTGCCCAGTGACACAACAACGAAGTGTACGGGTTGTAGCTGCAATCTAACCACAAATGTTCCCATTATAGGACCGAATGAGTAACTTTTTTGCAGTGTATTTGAAATATGAGACATATATTAATGATGGAAAAGACAAAGCAAGATGGATGACCACAAGCACAAAATGATATGCAGGCAATAGCGCATATAAAAAGGTAGAAGGTGTGTTTTGTTAACTCCGCCAAGTGTCCCGAGTGAAGCCAAGACTTTAGGAAGCTGCTTAGCATTCTTTCTCCTTCCCCCAACTTTGGGGCTGGCTCAGCAGAGAACACATAGATGTTAAAGTGCTGTGATTAATTTAGGAGGCAGCCGGCTTTTTGGGATGGCATACGCACTTTCAGACAGCTTCCATGTGGAGAGAACAATGGATTATACAGCAAGTACAAGAATAGAGGAGAGACGAATCGTGACCCATATCAACGTACAACAGTTTGCATGGTGTATAGAGCAGAGATGTAAGTCGTGTAAGGGAAAGGCCAAAGTTTGAATAAGGAGAACGCATAACAAAAATAACCACGGCGAGAGATTAAGTGGCTTCGAATAGATTTTTATCAAGTTGGAGGGAGCTCAGTTGGAAGAGAACTTTGCCAATAGAAAGTCAGTGTTTTGTTCTTATATTATTTTGCTTTATTTACAGTTTACAAAAGATAACAGTCCAAAATTTAAGCATAACTATGTAACTTTTCCACCACCTGCTTGTCTAAAGATTTTATTGCTTTGCCTGGAATGTTGCACAGTATGGCATTAAACTTATCTATGTTGCATTTTTTCAATTACAGGTGTTTTTACTGCTAAAAATACCTAAATAAACATACATTCTTACTGCGAACTGGGTTGTTCAGATTCAACCTGCAACCAGCTGTCGAATGCTATATTGTGGCACATTCCCGGCAAAACACTAACATCTCCATGGAAACAAGCAGGTGGCAGGCCATTCACCAGAAAAGTTACATAGTGCACATTTAAGCATTGAAGGAAAACAGGATCGTGACGCATTTGCCTGACGCATGTTTGCATCAAAAGCCATTTTATTTCAAAGAATGGATTGGTCACACATGCCAGCAGTAAACATACTTTACCATTACATTCACACATTCCCTGTAAATCCACTTATCAGCACTTTGAGGCGAGACTTTCAAACCTGATTTTATCCCGAACGTTTCACATATCTCCACAGTTCCGACTGATCAAGACCACGTTTGAATCAAAGAACGGCCTGCAGTTTGATATTAAAGGAGAAAGATATGAGCTCTTATTGATACCCCATTGTCCTCGCTCCATGGCTCTTCATATCCCTGTTATTACCTGCTTCCTCTTGGTGTTGGTAAAAGCAGATGGAGGCTTAGCTGATGATGGGGAACCAGCAGGGACTGATGAATTAAGCACCACAAATGACTCTAAGCACTTACGGTATTTTATCTTGGGGCTGTTGCTCTGGATGTTTACTTGCAGGTGGAGGACATAGTCTGGTATAGATTAGTTACTTTTAAACCATGGCCACTGATATTTCATTGTCAAGAAGAAAAATGTAAGTCTAAGAACATAGGATGCCCTGGTAAATGTGCCTGTTTTCTTTGAGTGCTGGTCAATCTGTTTTGTTTTTTTTGTTTTTTTGATCGGTGACTGTTTCAATATTTGATTTCGTAACTTTCTGTTGGTTAATCCAATTCTGTGAAGCCCTGTGAGGCGACTGCTGTTGTGATATTGAGTTATCCAAATTGAATTAAATTGAACTATGTATGCTCAGATGATTGTGGCAATGACTATAGTCTTTGTGTCCTTGGGCAAGACATTTCATCAACTTGGTGGTGGCCAGAGCGTGACAAATAATGTGCTGAATTAATAATAAAGCAATTTTTTGTGTCCAGAAAAAACACTACATAAAACAATGGCTTGCAAGTGCTTTACAGAATAAGAAAGACATTAAAATCACAATACAAACAAATCAAAACACAAAACTCGTCATAAAATTAACATTAAAAGAGAAGACTGCAGCATAAAACCCTTTCAGTCATATGCACAGCTAAATAGAACCGTTTTGAACCGTTTGAGGCCTGTCTCACATCTTCAGGAAGACTGTTCCAGGTTTTAGCTGCATAAAACTGAAACGCTGATTCCCCATGTTTAGTCCTGACTCTGGGCACCAGCAGGAGGCCGGTCCCTGAAGTCCTCAGAGTGTGAGATGGTTCATATGGCACTAACATGTGGGAGATGTACTTTGTGTACAAGTCTCTCCATGGCCTAGCACCAAGCAGAGCTGCTTTATGATATCCCTGACCCCCACTTTCTTGCTAGTGTTCATCTAATCGCTTCCATTGCTAACAGTACCCAAGAGATGATTTACAATTTCACACACACTGCATCAAAATTGGGACTAAACTGGGGTTAAACCTGGGACTAAACTTGGACTAGAACTGGACCAAACCAAGTCCAAATCAGAATTAAACTTAGCTTAGACCACGGCTAATCAGGACAAATATGAACAAACCCCTAATGTGATGTAATGTGATGCTACCGGGCCATCAGTATGTGTTAACACTGACAGTCTGTTGTTGTATACACTGATCCATATTGCTTCATGTGGCGGTTCTGTGTTGGTGGGCCCCGCGGTGAGCACTGGCCCGCTCTCTTGGCGTCGGGAGCATTTGTGTTTTCGTTGCCATGGTCGCCCGCGGTGCAGAGCTGGCAGACCGGCGACCGTGCACCCATCTGCTGTTGGAGATTATATGAAACCTGTAAGAGCCCGGGACTTCACCTGTTTGGAGAGGCTCGGGGGGGACGGGATTAACGAAAATGCACCGACAATGTACAGGATGTAACAAAGAGGGGAGTACTTTGATTGTATATGTTTGACTGTACAGCTGCCAAGTCCACCGAGAATCCAGACCCCAGCCACTTTGATAAATAGGTTTATTAAATAGACTGTTTACTCCCACGATTGTTTGATGCAGAGATATTGACAAAGTGGATAGTAAATAATAAGCATTCCCAGCAGTTTTCTTCAAACGAAAGTGCTTTTTTTGAAGACAATGCCTGCTTTAGATATAGGAATACAGTAAAATATGGTATCTTTGAAGGCTCAGGCAAACGTCATTGGCCCCAGTCATGTAATCTGTTGGGGCGACAGTAGCGCAGTTGGTAGAGTGTTTGTCCACTGATCCAAAGGTTGGCAGTTCGAATCGCGTTCTCGACGTAAACATCACTGGTGGAGCAGTCAAATCCACTGGCCCACGGGTTGGCAGTGCAATTCTGTCGTTATGTCCTTGGGCAAGAGACTCAACCCATCCGGCCCCCAGTGTCTGCGTACACTGCTGTATGAATGTGTGTGTGAATGGGTGAGTGGTTCCTTGATGTAAAGCGCTTTGAGTGCCTTGTTGTGGCATATCTAAAAAATGTGATCATTTACCATTTTTGTTCTCTGCATTTGACCCATGATACAGACAGGGTTAGTCCAGGAATTGACCCTAGATAATCAATTTTCAGGTTTATGGTGATGCAGATTTCAGCTCCATAATTGGTTGTTGTGTAACAGCCTCTTACAATGTTGATATTGTATTTTAATATATTTACTGAATTGTCTTAAAACATTCATACAGTTGATTTTGTGTAAATCAACTGTTTTTTTTGTTCTGTAACCACTACACATAATTAAAGGTCCTATATTACACAAAACTGACTCACGTGAGCTTTGAGCCATGTCAGAATGTTGCTCATCTGACACATACCTGGAATTGTGTTTTATTTCATTCACGTTTGGGTAATCCTTTACTATTCGTCTGTCTACATCTCCAAAGATCAAAATGCTCTGCCATCTGACATGAAATGAAAAACACCATTCAAAATCAAATTGCTGTTACAGTCCCAGGAAGAAAAAAAAGTCAAATTGTCATCTTTTCACGTGATGTTATGTGGAGTGACTATAATTAAAATATACCTATATGCTGTAGTCATATAGCTAATAAAATGATAATCGGCAGGTGTTTCGACCCCAGTGGTTTAAGTGTTTACAATGAAGTACGTGACGTGTGAAACGAGTGCTGCTGTCACATGACACAGTGAAGAAATCAAGCCTTCCGCCAAGGTTAGTGCACCGCGCCCTCTGCATCCAAATGGCTGTAAAGCAGACTGCTGCCTGCCCATGATGAATGAGTGTCAGGTGAGGGGGAGAGGAAGAGGAGGAGAGGGAGAGGATGAAGAGGAAGATTTGGTCCAGAAGAGCTTGAAGTCGGCACCTTTCACTCTGCCATCTGTAGATCAGTGCTGTGTGGGAATGTGCTGCTTCACTAGACCTTTTTCCCATAGTGGTCCATCAAAGCAGCAAAATGAGTAGTATTTCTGTATGATGATTCAAGAGATAAACATTTAGGCATTGTCTTAATGAGAAAATTGGGAGAAGTCGTGATTTTAGCCTGATTTTAAAATATTTTGCTTCTTCGTGAGTTCGTGTAGGCGGCGTCCGAGTTGCGTTCCCTTTTTGGCACTCCTTTTGTTTGTGAGGATCTTGCAATTCCGTCATGACTATTCTAAAAGTTGGGTCTTTATGAATGCCTCAGCCAATCAGAAAAGCCGGACTGCGCCAAGCACTTGTTTGCGCCAAATGAGGACCCACAAACTTTGCATCTTGCATAGATTAGAATTTAAATGTTGGATACATTTAAATTCTAACTTGAGAATTTGGCACCTTGACAGAAATCTACCTATGCATTTCCAGATGTATTTTATGTCAGCTCCTTGTTGTAGCCTAATAAATTTAAATAAATAGATTAATCAATTCAACTTTTTAATTTGCGTTCAAGTTGTAGCGTTTAGTTCCCACACTCAGTCAAACTTCTATTTAACCAGGAATGGCATTATTAGCACAGAAAGTACAGTGGTTTGTGAATCCCTCTGGTTTAGCAGTTTCATGCAATATATTTAATTATGCTTATATAACACATTTTCCTATGACATAAACCATCTATTTAATTTAATTTTTCCAGTGACTCACATATATTTAATTGAAAAGTGTTCTTCACCATATGTACGTGCACAGCAGCTTAAGTTGTTTACAAAGCCCTCTCCACATGCAGACAACAATACCTTATATGTTTACATGTATGAGAATAAGCTCCATGCATGCATTCGTCGCCCCCCACGGTCCCCAGAACACACTGCCTCTTGCTTCTCTGACCCCTTGCCCCTCTCCAGAGCGCGGCAGATGGGAGAACAGCGGACAGAGTTCCCACGTCTGCTCCTCGGCACCATCCAAAATCCAGCCATCCCAATCCGTCCTGGTTCAGCTCTGCCAGAGCCAATGTGACTCAGCCAAATGAACAACACTGCAGGACACTGGACGGCCAAAACAAAAACAAACATTTAAAAATAAATTCACCGTCAGTGGACAGAGCCAGATGATGATGTGGTTATCAAGGTCGTGTCCAAGTTTTAATGGGTTAAAAGTTAAAGGTGCATTATGTAACTTTCTGGAGGGTCTGAAGATTCAACATGTTGCTGAACTTTTACCTAATGCGTTTTGAGGCTTACTACAGTTCTATTCTACACATGTTGTAACAGTTAACAGGTCTCAAAATGATTTCGAACTGAAGCTTTTCGAATTTAAAACCGCACGTCGTGATGTGATGTAACCATACATTGGATTTATAAATTAACTTTTAACATACCTGGGTTTTACATCACAGTATTCATTCTCCAACTGTGGTAGTCACAGGTGCCTTGGAACAGATTGGCTGCCAGTCTGAGCCAATGGCCTCACTGATTATCACATGACAAACTACTTTCATTAACATGCGTATATATTTTTCCCATTGTCCTACTTGCAATTTAGTTTTGTTTTAGTTTTTTTATTTAATTTTAGGATACTTTGACTTGTGACCTATTGGTGGGTTTCAGATGACGTCACAACATTCTATAGGCCAATAATATTTAATACAAATGGGGGGCAGCTGAAATGAATGTTTGTTGTAGCACAGCGAGTTCTGGGGTTTAGTCATGAGTAGAAGTTATCACGTTAAACATTTGTGAATTTACCTTTTGGATATTTCATGGCAAAGTACAACGTAATCAATATGGCAAACTGTCTCTTGCCCCCATCTGGGAGTATGACATCATCACATTCTAGAATCTGAAAACCACCAGTCGCATGTTTTGGGGGCAAACTATTCCCTAATGTATCGATCTCCTGAATTTGTACTGATCTCATGAAGTGTCTTGAAAGTGTGTTCTGTTTTATGCCCCCGTGGGTCAGATAAGATAAATGTATTTGGTGTATTACTTGAAGATCGACTGTGGGGAATAAAATAGCTGCTCCCCAAGTGTCTCGCAGGACCCTGTTCCCAAAATACAGCGGTGCCTTTTCCTGCTCCACTGGTGTCCTATTGTGGGCTGTGTGCTTTGTGCGCTGGCATATAAAACCGCCAGCACGACACAAAGATCTATTGAATAAAACAACACTATGGGCTCATATTGTGTTTGGAGTCAGATATTTCCAGCGCAGAGTTGTTTGTCTTTTATAAATGTGTGCAGTCTCGCATCAGCAGTCAAATGCCACTTAACACTTAAACTCCTGTTAAGACTTGTATAATGTGTGCAAATAGAAAAAACAAAAAAAAAGAAGCTAGCCTTGTGGCAAGTTCAACACAAGAACCTTCATTTTTACCTTAAAGTTCAACATTACAGAAGACATAATAGTATTAAAGGCCTTATACCAATTTTTTCCCCTATGTATTTAAGCAAAATGTCTTTCTCCAGTACAAATATATTACATAAGCAGCTCTTGAAAATAAGTCTGCTGCGTGCTGTTTGCATCTAATTAGAAAGCATTTTATTGACCAATAAACAGGAAGAGTGTGTTTGCATGCTTGCTGTTGTTAGCTTTGAGAATTGTGAAACGCGCTTAAAAACTCATTACAATGAATAGAATTAGTGATTCTTTTTGTTAGACAAGAGCGTTTGTTTACCCGCTTTACATGTTTCGGCTACGTGATGGTGTAGTGTCGCGTGATGGTGTAGTGTCGTGTCTTGTAGGCTCTTTACTTTGGTTTTGCCAGACAGTAGGAGAAGCTTACACCCCCTACTGTGTGACGCCCTCTCCAGGACTGCACCCCGTGTGTGATAAGGTGTACGCTCCTTCGTCACGGTTTAGGCTCCTTTGACCTCCTTTACAGATCTCGATGGTCTCTCTGATCCAGTGGTGGTATTTGTTGCTTTCAGTACGGATGACCCTGACATTGTTCCAGTCCATGATATGGTTTTGTTCAGATTTTTCTGCTCTACTTGATCTTTTATTGCTCTTGTTTGTCTGTTAACCGTTTCTTTTTCACACTCTTTTTGGTGTCTTTTTGTTCCAAATGGTCTTCCTGTTTCCCCTACATATGTTTTGTTACATGACAGACATGGTATCTCATATATTACGTCACATTTGTGTTCTGGTTGTATTGTGTCCTTTGGTTTCATTAATAACTGTCTTGAGTTGTGTTTCCTGATGGTTCTCTGCATGCATTCCCTGACCCCCCTGATGTATGGCAGTGTGACCATTGCAGGTTTTCTGGTATCATGTGTTTTTTTTCTTCCTTTTTGTGTTTTACTCTGTGTTTTGTGCCTGTTTTTTACCTTTTTCTGTTGCCCATTGTGGCTACTGACAGTTGGTGAGTGTGTTGTGTGTATGTGTTTCCTCCTCCTCCCTGTCTTGAGTGTCTGTGATGATGGTGGCCCGGTTGTACAGTGTTCTGACTTCTGACAATTTGTGTTCTGTTTGGTGTTCAGATGTCCGTAGTAGGTATTGGTAAGTGTGTGTGTGTGGGTTTGTGGTGTGGTGTTGTGGTGTATTTTTAAGTCCAAAAATGCTGTTTCTTTGTTTTGCTCCTCCTCATGTGTGAATGTGATGCTGCCAGTGCGGTCCATGGTGTTCAGGTGGTCTGTGAGCTGTTGTGTGTAGCCAGTTGGTGCTGCGGTGATGGCTTGTTGTTCCAAAAATCCGCTCATCATCTCGGCAGCGGGTCTCCCATGGCGAATCCTTCTCTCTGTTTGTATATGTTTGGTATTGAAAGTAAGTGGATGTGGCTACAAATTTCAGTAGGGTCATTATATCTGCTACAGGAAGTATCCAAAACATGCAAAGTAGGTAAACAAACGCTCCCGTCTGACAAAAAGAATCACTAATTCTAGGTTTAAAACTGAAGACAGAATGAACCTTTACCAGTGAATAGTCAGAATACATAAGATAAATGAGGAATAACTTTGGATCACTGCAAACCATTTAAAATGAACTAGTTCTGTTTATCATATTTTAAAAATCAGCGCCTTTAAACTATAACATACTCCTTATTTTGTTTACAGTAAATTGCAATTTCGATTTAAAATGTTTTAATAATAGAAATACGTTAAAATTGTGGAACTGATTGACCTCACCCCATTTAACAGAGTTTTATTTACATATTTATAGTTGAACAGCGCCTTTAAACTATAACATACTCCTTATTTTGTTTACAGTAAATTGCAATTTCGATTTAAAATGTTTTAATAATAGAAATACGTTAAAATTGTGGAACTGATTGACCTCACCCCATTTAACAGAGTTTTATTTACATATTTTATAGTTGAAAAAAGGCTATAAGACATTTTTTAATCCAATACGTATGACCTACATATTTTGAAATAATCACAGATAAGTGCAGCAAAGTGGGAGTGTCCTTTAACAGATTTAGAAATAAATACGTTTATTTTCTGTAATAAAAAACACATTCCGCTTAATACCCTTGCGTCAGACCTCCTCAAAGTAAACAGTACTTAAACCGTCTTATGTCTCACTGACACTTTTACATACCCACTGCTGGTGTTCCTAACCCAGTCAATCCCAACACAACGCTCCCCAACTGCGAACCAGACGAATTCAGCGTGCCACAAAATCAATGCTGCTTTTCACAAGGAAATCATCTCTGCTTTCTTCTCCTCCGGCTCCCTCTCTCCCACCAAGACGAGGAGACGGACCCATGTCGCCTGGATGGTCACCGATAGCAACAGTACAGGGCTTTGCAGATCGATAGGGACTTGCCAAAAGAACGGAGAGAGAGGGGTATAAACACTGAGGATTGCTCTGAGGTGCCGGGCCATTGATGTGTGATTAAGGCCCAAGAATCCCCATGCCGTCCGGAACCGCGAGCGAGATTGGTGACGCGGGGGTAATTGGTCTGAGGAAAAATCAATGGGATTTGGTGAGTGAGCCGGTGGACAGTGAGGAGCAGCGTAGACATTTTCAGCCCCAGGCGCGAGTTGACATTTATGTTTGAATGGGCCCCAAGCCTCAGATGACCCGAGACAGTGGGAATATGGAGGAAGTGTGCCACCAGTACAAACAACAGTGACGTCATCTCCACAGGGACCACGTATTTCAAATAAATAAAAGTGTTGAAACAAGAATTTGAAAAGTCAGTTTAAGACTCTGTAGCTTCTCTGGTTTTAGGATCCATCTTGCGCCCTGTTTGTCTCCAGGAGAGATGTTATTGTTTTGTCTGGAATTTTCTTCTGCGTGACATTATGCTTCCATTTATTCAATTACAGTTGGTTATACTGCTAAAAATATTTGGCCCAGTGATGTCACCTACTACTTGTCTTTAAAGGAACGTTCCAGGCACAGAACTAACTCGTCAAATGAAACAAGCAGCTCGAAAAATTACATAATGCATCTTTAAGTATTAAGTTTAGGTCTATACTCAGTCCTTCTGAATATTGTCTGAAGAGTGTGGCAGATGCAGCTTAGCTAATTACTGAAAGCAATTAGAGCAAAGACAGCAACAGGCAACCGATCACCTTTGAGGATGAATGTTGCCAGTTTTACATTCGACTTTGACAGGACCTAGCCCAACAGGAAGGAGAGGTGAGAGTGGAGTGAGACATTTTGCAGACTAATGAATTCAGGACTCAAACTCGTGATGCAATACGAGGTGGCCTACACTACTAGACAGCTAGCGGGAAACAAAGTGCAAGTATCTGTGACTATCTGTTATAGAATCAACCATAATGAGGAACCACGCAAGGACACAACATAGAACTTTCTCCCGAATCAAATCTGTCTCATTACTGTCAACTTGAATGAATTAATAATTGCCATCCTGCTATTTAGCCAACTCTTAAGTAAAAACATGTGGCGCAAATTCATTATAGTGAGACGATTCAGGTCGGCAGCTCCATTTTCTTTACAAATCCTCCTCTCTTGATCTGCCTAGCATGACAGCGCTCCGTATTGCGGCCTTCATTTTGAAAAAGGTCATTGATGATGCGGGGACATGTGACGGGCTGACAGCTGTGCCTGGCAGCCCTCTCCCTCACAGCGAACACCAATTAGAGCGGGTCTTGTATCAATCAGAAATCAAATAACATTTCATCAAACCTCCTGTCTGTTATTCAGCCCCCCCCCCCCCCCCCCCCCCTCGACCCCCCCCCCCCCCACACCCCCCCCCCCCCCCCCCCCCGCTCCCATGTGACCGCCGCGGATCCCAAACTCCATCAGAGCGCAAATCTCTGCCTACAGGAGCTTTTGAATATGTGTGTTAATGTAATAGACACATATGGAGACAAGCAGAGCCGAGGGCAGCCGGGGACAGAGCAGGTAACCCAGCCAATTAACACTTTAATGAGGTGGTCCCCTGCTACAGGCCATCCCAGTCTTCACACAGAATATTATAGAATACGAGCTAATTCACCTAGATACTGGATTCAGACAAGCAACCAATGAGGTGACAGTTAAACTAAGGTCGTTTGGAAAAGATTATGACAGTGGTGCAGTGTGTTAGTTAAAGGGAGGGAATTTGTGTTTCAGATTTCATAAAGACGACCTATCTGTGTATCCCCAGATATGAGATCTTCTAATCAAATATTGCTTTTACTGAAATTATAACGTTGATTTATGTTGGTGTTTTGGTTCTCACAATGATTATTCAATCAGAAATCAGAAAGAGCCTCACATGATTCATTTCGATTGCCAGTTCTGACGACTAAAACCAGTTAGAAAGAACCCTAAAAGGCATCTGTCTGATCTGAATCCTCATCACCTGCAGCCAATCATTAAGCAGTGCTAGTGCAACCTCTGCAGCTCAGTGAGTGAATTCTGGAGGTTCTGAGCTTTCACAGGAGGCATGGCCTGCACATATACAGAGAATGAGAAGGTTATGCAGGTTATGGCATTGGCAGTCCATCAGTTGTGGTTGTAGTTGCTTTTTAAACCAGTAAGAGGGCAGGCTATAGCTTTAAGTTAAAATCTTGAAAGTATGCTACTATTTGCAAAAAACAACCAAAACATGGACGTGAAAGTGCGCAAAGAAACAGATGCATAAGGGGAACAGACAAACTTCTCAAGAATTAACCGAAGATTACATCCACTCCACAGCCTCTATGCTCAGGTTCAGTGGATGAACAAATAATCACAATATGTGTCTGCATTTTCTGTTTAAAGTAGCCTACACTGGCGATTCAACAAATCATTGCCACATGACGTTCTCCCAAACATTGGTATCTGTAAAAAATATTCTTCCAACTGAAGTTTCCTCGTGAATTAATCTGTACAATAAACCCTTCCAATCCTACACAGTGTAACCAGTTATTCTCCTGACATACTGTGACATGACTGTAGCTAACAAGCCTCTTAGCAACAGCCGATAGCATTATTCTTGATTATTCTTCTATAGTCTTTGCATGAGAAAACCATACTCACAAGACTCCGCTTTCCATTAACATCCTTCTCTTCTCTGGTTACTTATCCAGTCCGGTAGCCTGAGGAGAAACACAAATAATACTATCACTCAAGTAGAAAATTGGTCATCTGGCTCCAACAGTGAGATCTTCTACTGTTTGATTTTGCCATACATTTACTTAGACCTCATTAAGTCAGGCAGCTAGAATTAGCATTTTTATGTAGTGCTAACAACACCTGTGTGGAGACAATAAAACCAAGTGTCATGCGATGGATCGGAGGTGATACATTCAGATTCCTAAGAGGTAACTCCAGCAGTGCGCCCTTCTGCTCAACTATTGTTTTGTTTCTGCAAGCCATAAAATGCGCACACAACAATGCACCTCACACTGGAACAGACCACCTGCCCCCTTTTTGTGTTATATTAATTGCCCTCAAACAGCCAAGGTGTACTGTTTCAGAGACTTCAGGACGGGTATATGAGCCGTGGTGTATAGGAAAATCCTTTGTCGTCCATAGGAGATTCATTACATTTGGCGTGTTTCCTTCTCAAGGCCCAAAAAAACCTCATGTTATAATTTTACGCCAGCTTTATGTTGGTAATACTGTAATGATCTGATATTTTGTGTTTAGTTCAGAGTTGACACCTTTTGTTGTTCTTGTAACTGTAATGTGTTGTTGTTAATGTAACTACCTTTGTATGTGACACTTGGTTGCTATGCCGACAAGTTGATGTGAAGGTTCTAGCCGTCATTTCCTGTTTTGTTTTGGGTCTAGTGAGTTGAGACTGCTGTTGTTTTGCTCTTGTTTTGGCGTGGGTTACGGCCTACAGTCGCCCTTGTGTTCAGAATATAAACAACCAGAAGAAATACGACGTGTTTCCTTACACCAGAACGCTACAATATATGATATTATGTTCATGTTTTCTGTTGAAGGCAGCAAACACTTAATTTGATCACTTTCTACTTGTATTCTTCTATTCTAAAGTTCATATTTCTGCATTGCATTCCTGTATTGAACTGCTGAATGTCCTTCAACTCGCTCGTGTTATTGCATCAGGGACACTTTCAAGATATTTAACTACGTACTTTATTCTAGCAAGCTTTTAAAGTTTCCAAGTAAGTTTTTTTTTTTTTTCTTAAGTTTCGTAAATTTGATCTTTTCCTCAGTTGTTAATACTGTAGTGTTTTGTCAAATTTCTTCTGGTTGTTTATTTTCTGAACACAAACCCACGTCAAAACAAGAGCAAAACAACAGCAGTTTCAACTCACTAGAGCCAGTCTCCAAAAACAGACCAGTAACTGACCAATAGAACCTCCCATCAACTTGTCGGCATAGCAACCAAGGGTCACATACAAAAGCAGTTACATTAACAACAACACATAAAAAGTAACAAGAACAACAAAAGGCGTCAACATCTTGATCTTGACACAAAATATCAGATCATCACAATCCCAAACAGCTTTGCGTATCCATTTTGGCTCTGGGAACTGCAGCTGTCTCTAGGTGGGGTCATCATCATGGTTTGGCACGATTACAGTGCTTTGTCATGATGGTGTTCACGGTACTTATCGTGAAGGGGAGGGTGGAAATGAGATTTCAACAGAAAGTCAATTGACCCATTTCAGTCATGGAATTGTTTTAGCTCATACTGAGATTTAAAATGTAAAATAATAATCAGTTTGGGTCGTAGATCTTGAATATACCAGAAAACGGCAACTATTTCTTATTTAAATGTGATTGTTTGTCTTAGGGAGCATAGACTGCATATATAAATGGACATAGCCAAACTGCTAGTCTCCGCGTTCCAAATAGGAAGTGAGCGTGGGCGCGGTTCTGGCTCCATCGACTTTGGCTCCAATTCACTTTACATTGAAAAACTGTCACCCCTCTCTCTGTAACTGCTACTGTGAACCTCGTCGTTTTGGTCTTGTTCGTATTAACCTGCTCTACATGATCCCCGTATTTTTACTTTGCTATAGTGTCCGTAATTTAGATATGAACATAAATAACAGACAATTCAGGCGCCTTCTTTCCCCGAGGTCGCTCCCACTAGCGTTAGCAACAGGTTTGTTTGACAGTGCTGCCAAGCGTCGCCTCCCTGCTAAATCAGCGGTGCGGGCAGGAAGCGGCGTTACCTTCAACAACCTTGCTCCAGATTGGCTCTTTGGTTGCTATGATACTCGCGGTCGAAATTCCAAATATGGAACTCAGCTCCAAATTCGCCCCTATAACTACTAGCCTCGATTAGCTTCATTTGACTGGAGCCGAACGCTATGGGTGACGTCACACTCACTTAGTCCACTTCTGTACAGTCTATGTTAGGGAGGTGGGACGCCCTCTAGAGCGCGTACGCACCCCTCTTGTGTGGTGCGTAGTCATTTGAAATCCACGCCTATGAGCCCTTTATATAGGTGCCACTAACTTTATATCCCTGCTATCCCCTAAAGAAGCTTGGTCTATTCTTGTACTATATAAAATCGTGCTAGATCCTTACAGCGCTGCTTTGCACATCAGAAGACTGTGGACAAACACACGACTGAAGTGTATGAATAATTGGGCAGAGCAAATCTCACCAGTGTGTAATGGACTGAGCTGTTGTGAGCCCAGAGAATTTCTTCAAATATCAAACACAGATTAAGAAAAAGCATTGGCGGCCAAGTCACAAACACTGCATGGAGAGTCTGATTAGATTTGATTTAACTGGCTTTGTTCCACTTTAATGGACCCTCTAATGCAGTAGTACTGTTATTAGTTTTACTTGTAATGAAATTAGTCAAAGCATTTGGATCAGACAGGAGTGCATGGCAGATGGAGTTATGCTGCCTGAGATAAGCCGCTTTCCATTGAAGAGAACACAGAAGAAGTCAGGCTGGTGTGGTTGATCTCATTTTGATCGCAAGTGCTGGACTAAATCTTTCTGTGTAGACATTTAAAAGCAATTATGCACTCACTCTGTTATCATGAATCAAATAGCAGATCTTGGCTCAGTTTATACATTACGTTATAAGTAACCATTCAGTTTTAATGGTACTTAATACACACTTCACACTTTTAGTCACGTTATAGACTTGGTTTGGTCCTGTGATAGTCTTGGTTTAGCCTTAGTTAAATCCAGGTTAAAATTAAGCTGAGGGATAGGTCAAAATTCTATGGTTGGTAGAGTATTTGTCCACTGATCCAAAGGTTGGTGGTTTGAATCCCGTACTCGACCTAAAAACATCATTGGTAGAGCAGTCAGATCCACTAACCCACAGGTTGTTGGTGTGATTCCAGCTCCCACAGATGATTACCGTTGTTGTGTCTCTAGGCAAGACACTTAACCCTCCTCAGCCCCCTAGTGTCTGCGTACGCTGTTGTATGAATGTGTGTGTGAATGGGTGAGTGGTTCTTTGATGTAAAGCGCTTTGAGAGCCTTGAACATGGAAAAGCACTATATAAAATATGATTATTTACGATTTACTTTTCGGTTTTAATGGCACTTAATACAGACAGAGTTCACACTTTTAGTCATGTTATAGACTTGGTTTAGCCCTAGCAAGTCCAGGTTAAAACTAACATGGAGGACAGTCAGAATTCTACGGTTGAATTTGCTGTTGTTGATCTGGTTTATGGTTAATATCTCTGTAATTAATGTATCCACATGAAACAAAACTGACAAAGTTCAATGCCTCCCTGTCAGCACGAATAAACTAAAGGGAAATCTTTGTTTTTTTCACTATAGCTTCTTCAGACAGTGATGCCATTATTCAACCCCAAAGATGTTATTTTTGTCAGTTTAAAGAACTTTAAGCAATAAGATTAATATGAACCAATGCCAATCTGTGGGGCCAATCCCAAATTATGGTATGGCTCAAGTGTAAATCAAGTTTTGATATTTCCCACAGTGGATCTCTTAAAGTTATATAGGCCCCTTCCCTCCATCTGAAATTATGACATCATCAAATTCTGGAAAGTGAACACAGCCTATTTCCACTTCGACAAAAACAAAGCTATCTGTTTTCATCTTGCACAATGATCAAAGCTGTCCCTGACTATCCCTGATCTTAAATTAATCCAGTTGTTTTCTTCTAAAGTTCCGAAACTCCTTTCTCAAATCGTCCTGGAATAACACTAGGACCTTAGTGAGCTTGCCCCTCTCGTGTTTCTCATCGGGGTGGCCACTCTGATGCATGACTCTGACAAAACCCTCGTTGTTTATGATCACACAACATCTGTCGCCCCCCAAAATCCCTCCTCGTATTCCCTGCTTCATCGTTTTATAAACTGCAAGTCTGTGACACCTTAGCGGCAGTTTACCATGTTAGGTTCCAGGATTTGATTATGCAAACATTTTAGATAAAGGGCTGGGGCCAATGCTACTCGACGGGTGATGTACGATTTGTTAAGATATATCTAAAGAAAATTCACATATTTTTAACATGATTTTTGTTATCAATTGGCTTCTCAAACTCTTACTCGATAAAACCCTCAATCAAATGCATTAATCTTGTGGCAAAATTTCTTCTGGTTGAAGCTATTCATGCCTTAAAAAACACTTCCAGCTTTTGATGCTATCCATGGGTTTGAAGTGGTAAAAAAGGGCTGTTACCATAGTAATTAATAATTCAAAACAACTATTTTGAATGGTTCTCAAAATGGCAACCATAAAAGAAAAAATAAACTCCATCCTCAGACCTAAATCAAAGCAAGGAAAGAAACAGTGATAGCCAATATGCTAATAGTTGTGAGAGCACACATTAGGGGCCTGAATGATTATGCAAAACATGACTCAGTGTAGCTCAACAGACTTAGCCAACAAACAGAAACTGTATACAAATAGGTGGGTTGGTTTTAGTGTAGTTAGCTCCTCTCTTCAGACAGATGTAAGGCAGTGTCCACCAGCGATCTGACCAGAACCGAAGAAGTAGCTTGGATGAGCATCTTCACTCTAAAACTTCTGTCCAGTTGCCAGAACAGATTTTTTCTTTTGCTACACATTTTTAGTAATTGCAGAAATGAGAAGCACCAAAACAAAACCTCTGCCTTTTGACACTTTGGCACTACACATTCTTCCTTACATTGTTTACCTCAATTTTAGTATATTTACAATGTCAAAACACCACTCGCAACCTATTGTGCTCATAACGAACCGTGTCATCCCATGTATTTGGCATGAACAGCGTGTGACAGTGCCTTGTGGCTCCAGAGGCCCAGGACGGTGGCAGTTTCGTCTCATCAAAGCAGATAAACATGAGTGCAGTGATCAAACACGCAGCACGCTTAATTAGACCGTACCAAACAGCGGAGACGAGGAGATGCGGAGCAGATAGAGCTACTGTCGGACCCTGGAAACCGGAACCTCACTGTTTTCCGAATGTTGTTGAAGTGAGGAGGATGCGACTTCGGATTCCAAATGCTAATTCAAAGAGGATTTGTGCAAGCTTTTTCTAGGTCAAAGACATGAAAAGAGTTTTTGTCTGGTTCAAAAAATGTGTGAGCTACACTTTTGGTGTAGATCTCATGGACCTGTCTATGGAAAATGTAAACAAGTTGAAGCTTTCATGGTTGGTTGCATAGGTCAGGTGGTAGGATGTTTGTCTTTTGTCTTTTAAGGCATATAAGGCAGTAAAATTCAGCTCCATTTAGTTCATACACTGTTATTGAGCAAGAGACTTCATCCAACTTACCTATGCCAATGTGGTGCGTCAACGATTTGTCATTTTGTATGATCAGAATTGTTAACTCTTCATTCAATTTGTTCAATTTGGCATATGTCAAGTGAGTCATTTCTGTGACTCATCATTGGTCGTGAAATGCCAACACAATCCAACCAACCAAACCAAAAAAACAAAATATCTATTAAATCACACCATACACTCACCTACCGCGATAGTCCACCAAATAATGAGTTGCTTTAAATAAAAATCAATTAAATAATCCATGAAAAATAAGTTAATAAGACAAAAACACTAGCTTATTAGATGGTAGAAGCTCAGTAGGGCGACAGTAGCTCAGTTGGTAGAGTGTCCACTGATCTCGCGATGTAAACATTGTTGGTGGAGCAGCTAGATCCACTGACCCACTGGTTGGCGGTGCGATTCCAGCTCCCCGAGATGAATGCTGTTGTTGTGTTCTCGGGCAAGACACTTGACCCGCCTTTCCCCCAGTGTCGGCGTACACTGGTAAATGAATGAGTGAGTGGTGCCTTAAAGGTGGAAAAGCACTATATAAAAATGTGACCGTTTACCATTTAGTAATCTTAAGAAAATATATTTCACTTCACATACATTTAATATGAATATCACGTGGGTATATAAACGAAAAAATGACAAACAGCAGTATTGCATTGTTTTGTTTATAACTTTTACTAGTATAATCATGGCAAACCTACTATGTTGTTGTCATTTTATTCAACCGTAGCATTTAGTCAAACATGCAATCAAGCCCAAACCTGGAATTTACTAGAACCGTGCCAAAGATCTTACAGTGTTGACTTCACTCCTATTTATGTTTTTCCTGTTCATTCTCTTGGCACTGTCATTGTGTCTGCCCGTGTTTACTCCAAACAGCCCTCCTCTCTCCCCATTCACCGCCGCCTTCTGCACACCCAAGGGTTTTTCCCCACGAAGCTGCGACCCACTTATGACTAATTACAACACCAAATAGTGCAAAGAGCTCTGAATCTATCCTTCTCCTATGGCCAAAAACACACTGACACTGTATTTTTGAATTTTACCATATAGGCCTTATTTTTTTCATACAGATAGACGCTAGGCCTACATCAAAAATGCTCCGTCGAAAACCTTATGTGTACATGGAACCCCCAGGCGGACGTTTGTTTTGTTCACAGGGGCGTGCAGTTGATGAAAGCGCGTCGCAGTTGGCACGGCAACCCAGAGCGATGAAAGATCACTATTGAGCGAATGACAAAGTGCAAGACAACATTGGCAAAGCTATTAGCAGACAGTAATAAATATGTTGACATGTTTGAAGCTGTATGGCCAGGTATGTAATCCCCAATAGGGGCTTTCAAGTTCTAGACTTTGTTGATGTCATGATCTCAGAAGGTGGGCAGGGGGCTCTTTCAACTGACAACAAGGCCTTTTCAGTTGAATAATGACACTTTCCAAGATAAAAATAAAAAATAAAAAAAACTTGGGTCTATTTATGCTGTCTGAGAAGCAGTTTGTGGCAGTTTTAGTTACATGTGGATAGGACCAGTAATTACAGAAATCCAAAAACCAGACAAACAAATCTGCAAACAGTTTAACAGCAAATTCCACCGTATAATTCTGACCTGACCTCCATCTTAATTTTAAACTATAGGCGGTCTAGAATGTTGTGATGTTACGCGAACCCAACCTACTGAAATGCTTGGATCAACTTTGGTTCTGTTATGGAGAAAAGGTTGGAATGAAAACTGTGTGGTAAGGTTTGTATATAAACAAAGGGGAGACATAATTGAAATTGCACGCCCACTGCACAAATTTTAGTTTTGTTCCTTGTTATTGTAACTTTCCACAACAGAAGTTTAATGTGCCGCAGTGAGAATAAGCTAAACCCAAAACCACAAACCAAAGCCTTTGTTTTTACAGTGCAAAGTCCATTACCACAGCTCTTCTTTTGGCTGTTCCCGTTAGATGGTGCGACAGAAAATCACGACCATCTCACAAAACCTATATTCTCTGCAAATTATGTCATTCCGTCTAACTTAAAGGTACACTATGTAACATTTCTATACGGTGAAGAGTCCGCCATGTGCTTGTCACCATGGAGATGTTATTGTTTTGCCTGAAATCTTCCACAATACGGCATTAAACTTATTTAGCTCCATGGAGTCAAGTAGGTGACATCATCTGGCCAAGTTATGGAAAGTTAGGACTGTCGCCATAGCAATTGAGAATTCAAAAGAAAATATTATTTCTTTTGACTGGTCAACCGTCCTCAAAATGCCAGTCAAATGAATAGGTCAAATCTTTCAGAGGCAAGCTTCCACAAAGCAAGAATTCATGTTTTTCAAATTGGACACGCTCGACAAACTGCATTGGATCTACAATTTCTAATTTGAATGAACAACTTGACCAGTACAAATAAAAAGAAATAAAATAAAACACAAATCCCCAATGTTTAGGTATAATAAAGGGCAATCTTGCTCAAACATGAACTTCAAATAACTCGTAAGTGCCAACAATACCCTTGAGTGTGACTGGTTGAACTTGAACCACTGTTTGAGAAGCTTTGAGGGTCGTATCTATCCCACGATGGTTTGTGCAGTCTAAAAAATGTGTTATATCTCCAAGGCCTTGTAATGACCACTTCCTGGGGGCACCTAATGGGAGGGGCTGTGTGTAGGACCGCTGTGGCTCTATCAATGTAACACCAACAACAGGCGGACACACGGAGGGGCAGCCCATTCATCACTCAGCAAACAGCAGCACGTGGAAAAGACAATACACGGGACTGTGGGCGCACTGTATAACTGCAGATGTGAGGTGTGTGTGTGCGTGCGTGTGTGTGGGCGGGTATTTATCATGTTATGGGGACTAAAATCCATGGGGACCTGTCACCCTTATGGGGCAAAAATCAGGTCCCCATGACACAAACCCTTTATTATTAGATCAACAACATGATTGGAAGTTCAGATATGAGTTAAATAGGTTAAGGTTAGGGGTTAGGGTAATAGTGGCTATGCTTAAACGTGCACTATGTACATTTTCAGCTTGTCTCCATGGAGATGTTATTGCTTTACTTGCTTTTATTGCTTAGAAATACCTTGAAAGACAGTCATTCATTACGGTGGCTTGACTCCATGGAAAAAGATATGTTTAATGCCATACTGAGACGTTCTAGGCAAAGCAATTACAGGTGACGCACTCTTCACCAAAAGTTGCATAGTGCACCTTTAAGATCCATCCAATGACTCTTCCCAAGAAGAATGGAAACCCAGCATGTGTGCGTGAGACGAGGGTGAGGGAGAGTGAGGTAAGTGATGGTAATTCTTTCCAGATAGTGGTGAAAACTGTAATGAGATCATGACTCATTTGTTTTGGTATCCCGGAAGACCAATTTGTTTAAAATCTTATACGTTTTCTGCATTTTAGTCCAAATCAAAAGGTTTGTTTGAAAACTTTGTTGAATCCTTTGTGAACCCTCGTAAAAATGATATGTTTTAATGAATTTGTTTGTATAAGATAAAGGGGTACATAATCTTAGAAAACTGGGGGACGGGAGTTTATCAGAAATGAGTCAGTTTCCAAAAGTTGCTTCCTGATGTTCTTAAACAAAACACTTAACTTCAGTGACACATGAAGCCATGCGGTTGCAGCTAAAACACATTTCAACAATCGACAGAAGCTCAGTTGGTGGAGTGTTTGTCCACTGATAAGAAAAGTTGGCGGTTCAAATCCAGCTCTTGACGTGAAGATCATTGGTAGAGTGGTCTAATCCACTGACCCACAGGTTGGCGGTACAATTCTGGTTCCCACAGATGAATGGTGCAATTGTGACACTCAACCCACCTCGCCCCCGGTGTCTCCGTACACAGGTGTATGTGTGTGTGTGTGAATGGGTGAGTGGTTCCTTGATGTAAAGTGCTTTGAGTCCCTTGAATGTGGAAAAGCGCTATATAAAAATGTGACCATTTACCATTTTTTATCCATTACATATTTGATATAGACTATTTGGAGCTCCACATTTCATATTAGAGTCATTTTATTCCCTAAATAAAAGTCAACTCATCATCTGTCTCTTTTCACAACAAACAATTCTTTCTTGTTACCAGCCACAAAACTCCTCATTCTGACTTGATTAATTCGAACTCCCTTTGCACACGTCACGTCTCTGGCTCTGTGTGGCTTTAGCACTGTGTCATCTCTGACAGTGGCCCAGCAGGAGGCGAGCACGCTCTCCATCTTGTGACCTTCGCTGTGGTGCTGATGCGGTTGCCATGGCAGCGAGGCTTGATGCTTTCTGACAGCTCTGATTCGCCCTTGACGGAAATACAACCCGGGGACTATAGCATCACCGTCCCCCTCTCTCTCTCTTTTTTGTCCTTGTCTTGTATAGACTGCATATCATATTACATTCTTCTATAGTGTTGGTTTAGAGTGTCTATTCAGTGCACATTAGTGAGCCCCCCAGCTGTGAGGCCCCCCGGTGGTGTGTTACAGATAAAGCGAGTGAAAACTGTCTGAAGCATAAAAGGCTTTTTACATATTCACACCCCATTTATTCTACTCCTTTGTCTTGTCACGAATGTCTCCCATCTCTCGTGGCCTCCCTGTGGTGTGTTTCTATGAGGCCGGTCCAGAGGCTAAAGGTTGGACAAGGGTGAGGTGGGAATCACAGGATGTATGTAGTAAAGGGGAGGAGCAACACTTCAAATTGCACTAGACCATTCTGAGTCATGGGGAGATATGTCACTCTGTAATAGGGTGGTGAGATACTGATACAACTGCTGTTAAACGACAGGGTCAGACTACATGTGTGCACTTAAAATGGTGATGGAGTTGAGTTAAAGAGGCACTATGTAACTTTTCAGGTTTAAGAAGAAATTGGTCATTGTGAATATGCATCTGAAATAGTTTTTATTTATTTACCGGTCCTATATTATACAAAATAGATCCTTGTGAGCTTTAAGCCATGTTACAATTCTGTTACCTGCTCAAAAACTTACCTGGAGTTGTGTTTTGTTTCATTCACACATGTTTGAGTAACCCTTTATAATTAGTCTGTCTACATCTCCCAAGATCAAAATGCTCCGTTCCACCTTGTGATGTCATGAAGCGGAAGTTTTCAAGTTAACGGCTACTTTTTACCTTTTGTTTAGTTGATCTTGGCGATTCCAGGGCTGAAATTATCCAAATGATTCTAGTGAAGGTGTATGGAGTTTAAAAACACAGTGGAGCACTTCCTGTATTACCACATGACATCACGAGGTGGATCAGAGTGTTTTCTGTTTGAGACATAAACACACATTTAGACAATCACAAACATTTTAGCATTAATTTAAACTGACCGATTGGGACCAGTTATTTTAGTTTCTACTTCTACTTCTACTTTTGTAAATTATTCCAGGTAATGGGCGCAGAATATTTAAATGCTACTCTACCAGTTTCTGTACCAGTTTCAGGTCAATTTTTAAATTTTTATCACCTTTTGGTCACTCCTGGTTCTCATAGGAGCTTAAGCCTAAATACCTCCTGTTAAGAACAGACTCTCCTTGTCTCTCCTTGTCTCTTCTTCTTCCTCCCTGTGTCTTTATCTGGGGTCGGGCAACAGGCTATAAGAGTTCAATGATGGTTGGATAGGATCATAGGACGAGGGGGATCAGAGGAGCGAAGGATGGAGGATGGAGGAGGGAGAGTGACTTCACATCTGGACTGCCTCTCCTCTGACTCACTAGGAGATCTGTCTGCCCATAATAGATGGTCCCGTAGTCAGATAACCTGCTCTATCAGATGATGGCGCATGCACATATACACTCCCCCATCTTAATCTTTCTCAGGCCGCGCGGGGACCCTGGCCGCACCTTTTCGACATTGACAAAGCGCTTTGGGTGTTTTTTGGCACCGTTTCCTCCTCTCACCTGCCCCCACGGCTACCTGCTCTCCACTTCATCAAATCCACAAGCAAAAGCCCCAAACAGCGAGCAGGGGATCCATCAACTTCCAGCGCAGAGAGACGATGTCATCAGCGAGGGACGTCTCCAGGGGGGAGAGCTGTACACGGCAGGGCATACATGAGTAGTATGGTAGAGGAAGCCACGACTGGGGAAAAAAGAGTAATTTTGGAAAATGTGCAATGCCATGGAAACACATAACATGTTGACCACATATGGTGAAGGAAATCATGAAAATATTAAGGAAAATAAATATAAAAACATAATAATAATTCAATATTTTTAAATAAAGAATTACTAGTTTGAAAAACATTTACTCGTTATTTTCAATTTATTCTTACATTTGAGAGTTTTATATTACAATGAAAATGGGAATTTTCGTATTTCAATCAATTCCTGTTTTAATTTAAGATATTAAAAAAGTAATAGAATAGTCTTTTCTTTTCTAACCCTACACTGGAAAAGTGATGGGCAGATTGATACAAAAAATATCAAACTTCCCAAAAAATACAGTTTTTTTAATCAAATTTTAATCGATATTTGGAATACATTGTTTATATTTTAGTTTATCTGCAGATATATTTATTTTAGAGATCAGTTCAAATGGATTCTCTCTCCTCACCAAGGTAAAATTCTATAGCCGTAAAGTTTCAAGAGTGCATTTTAATACATATATTACTTGGTATCTGATTGAGACAAAAATCACTGGTACAACTATGAACTCCAAGTCGGTAATAAAGATTGATGATGAGTTATTGTTTTAAGGATTCAGTTCACCATATTTTTGTAGTGTCTGTAGAAATGGACAGCTCTTTCCCAGTTGAATTTCTGAATTGAGTTTTTTTGGAAGATTGCCCTCGGACACTACAAAACACCTCTACAGTCACCAGGAGACATTTTTCTTCTCTGTTGGCAGGGCTCCAGCTGTACTCCAGAGCTAGACCTTGCCATTCAAAACTTTGTGAGGCAGCAAGGTGGGCAAAGGAAACCCATTCACTATTTCTCAAGCCTCTTAAGTGATACAAACTGCCTGTCAAAACATTAGGACACTTTCCCTGAGGGAGGGCCCACTCTTTAAAAAGTCTGAAGAGGTTTCTCGCCTCCTCAAGCAGCTTATTAGCGCAGAGCAGAGAATATAATATATAAAGAAGAATGTAGCTTCTGATAGTAAAGTTATACTTTACAAGAGACACAGCCCTACAATTCAGACTTTAATTTGAGTCGGTGCTGTGCAGGTGCTCTTTGATTTCAGTTTCAATTGAAAATTGTAAGAAGGTTTTGGCCACTTGTTACCTATTCATAGCAAGTGAATGGAATGGACGACAAGTCTGGGGCGACAGGGCTCAGGGCTCACTGGTTAGAGCAGTGGTCCTCGAACATGAAGGTCGGACCAAGTTCTGTCATTGTGTCCTTAGGCAAGACACTTTATCCACATTGCCTAGTATGAAAGTGGTGTGTGTGAATGATTGGTGGTGATCAATGGTCCAGATTGGCAGTCAGTCTGCCCCAGGGCAGCTGTGGCTCCAGTAGTAGCTTACCATCACTGAGTATGGAGTGAATGTATAATGACTACAGTGTGGTGCTTTAAGAGGCTTTGACAAGCCTGTGAAGCACATGAAAAGTGCAAGGTATAATAATAATTATTATTATTATTATTACAAGTTAGTAATTTTTTCATTTCCAAATATGGATATATGAAGAAAAGCTTTGTTGGGAAGACCATCCAGCAGACACTGCTGCCAGAGTCGATCTTTAAGTATGCAACTTCCATTAAGTTTTACGTCTTTGTCTAGTGTTGACCTCTGTCAGGGAGGACATTTTCAGCACAGCAGGTGGAACCAATGTAGGGATACTTGATACTTGGTTTTTTTTGTTTGGTTTTTTTTTGCTACTAAACTGTGTTTATAGTGTACTATGTATATAGTAGTACTGTTCCTAGTCAATGGGAAATTTTAGTGCAAACTAGGTACATTTGCAGCTTTGTGGTAAAAAATGTAGAAAAATTAGTGTGTTCTTGCACCAGTGGCCACTGCTATTTCACGTACTATGTGACATCATGCAGGACTTCCCTGATTAAACCCAGGTGTTTCTGATTACACACACACATGGCTGCAGGGGTGAAGTTTGAAATGTGGATACCTGTTTGACCAATCAGACTGTTCCTCATACGTCCAGACCCCGCTCCTCCTCCCCCCTCACTCTCTTCTTTAGTCCTCCAGGTACTGCACAGTTTAGCAGATCTATATGTGTTTTTGGGTGGAGTTTAGGTGTAGTCCCACTTTAACTAAAGAGTACTAGAGTTTTGTTTTGTTTTGGTTTTTTTTGTTTACAACTTACTGCACAATAGATCTGGGGAATCTGCTTTATAAAACAATTTAGGTCACTAATACCTCTCTATTACCATTATGGTGAATGTGCAATTATCATGCATATTATGCTAATTACACTTGAGTGACACCTTTAGTAAACAGCACTGCCAAAATAGACCATTAGCCTTAATACATATTTAGACATTTTTATTACAGACACATGCAGCATGAAACCTGTCACTTTGATTAAACTAAATAGTCTCACATTGTACATGCATTGCCAATGTTTATACATTTTTCTTGTCTAGCTATGTGTTTATTTATTTATGTATTTATTTGGATTTTTCAACTGTAATAGGCAGGTTTTGTTTTGGTATTCACTAAGGAACATAGTAAAGATTAAATAAAGTATTAAATGTTTTTGTATTACTGATCACATGATGACTTGGTGATCATTATTGGATGCTAACTGTCTGCCCCCCCAACCCAAAGGTCAGAAGATTGATTCCCACTTGGACCAAGGTCTGTCATTGTGTCCTTAGGCAAGGCACTTCACCCACCTAAGTATGAAAGCGTTGTGTGCATGACTGATTGGTGGTGGTCCTTCAGTATGGCCCTGTCTTGCCTCCATCATTGCACATTACAAGTATATGGCATTATTTTTATTTTTATTTTTATTTTTATTTTTATTTATTTAACCCTTCAAATAAACCAATGCCTCACCTCTAGCCACGGGCGGCACCATATATTTTTGGCTGGAGGAGCTATGGGGGAGCTAAGTTCTTCAATGGGGGTGCACACTTAGCATGTTAATTTAGAGCCTTTTATGGTTACAA
>KN484115.1:0-10088 GCA_000787095.1 Periophthalmodon schlosseri | reverse complement strand
CCTTCCCACACGTACCGCTGGTTTAGCCGGGAGCGGGCGCTTAGCAACGCTGTCAATCAAACCTGTTGCTAGCGGGAGTGATCTCAGGGAAAGAAGCTGCCTGATTTGTCTGTTATTAATGTTCATATCTTGATTTACAGACACAAGAGTGAAATAAAAACCCCAGGATCATGTAGAGCGGGTTAATACGAACATTTAAGACCAAAATGACGAGTCTGACAGCAGCAGGTACAGAGAGAGGGGACACAGTTTCAATGTAAAGTGAATTGGAGCCAGAGTCGATGGAGTCGGAAGTGCGCTCATGATCACTTCCTATTTGGAGCACGACATCTAGCAGGTTACAGTCTATGATCTGGACAAATGTTGCTCAAATTAATGGGAAACAAAATCAGGTTCTGGCCCGTTCACTTTCATTTTGATTCAACCATAGATTCAGTCCATCTCAGTTTAAGTTCACTGTAGAACAGTGGCAGTGTTTTACCTGTGTCTGTGTTCGCTCCTGCACCGGTGTCAGAGCCTGGACCTCCAGCGCCGCCCCATTCTCCGCCGAAACCGCCTCCGGACTCGTGCCAAACTTGGGCTGCTCCTCATCTCCCGCCTGGTTGGGAATGATCTCCGTGTCTTTGGCCGAGTGCCCGTTGGAAGACATGACATTGAGGTGTGACGTCTCCGCGATGTGGATGAACGTTCGCTCCACTTTGGTGAAGGGCGGAGAGGCCGGAGCGATGGGCGTGGACGGCCGCAGGTCGGACCTCAGAGCCGGGGAGAGCCGCCCGGCGTCAGGGGCCTCGAGGTGCAGTGCCTCCCCCACCAACGCGCGCTCATTTCGGGGAGTCAGGGCGAAGGCCGTGGCCAGCTCCGGCTCCAGACCGGTGTCTCCCCCCGATGGAGATTTCCGCGTGTCGCCCGGGGAGAACAACACCAGCGTTTTGGAAGCGTCCTCCAGATCCTGGTCATTCTCCGCACCTGAAACCTGGAAAAATATCTGTATTTAGACTCAACACTGTTCAGGAGCAGAGGTAGGTAGAACTCAGAGATGGTGTAATCCCTCGTCCACCTTTAAACCTTCTCTTTATTTACTCAGTAACAGCATACATGGTAATATTTTAAACTGTACTGTTGAGAGTACTTTTTCTAGCAGCATACTTTTACAGAAACAGAAAGTGTCAACAGTCACCTCCAGTCTCTCTCTCTAAAACCTTCAAATCAGGCAAGAAATCTAGAGGTAATAATGGACTCAGATTTGAACTTTAACAGCCACATCAAATCAATAACATCTGCAGCTTTTTACCATCTAAAAAACATGTCAAAAATCAAAGGTTTACTGTCAAAACCAGACTTAGAGAGACTTATCCATGCGTTTGTCTCCAGTAGGTTTGACTCCTGTAACGTCCTGTTCACTGGCCTCTCCAAACGAGCCTTAAGATGCAGTACATCCAGAACACTGCTGCTCGGGTCCTGACTAGAACCAGCGTTCGCGGATCATTATGTTAGAATTTGCACATTTTAAATCACAATGTTCATCTAAAACGACTTAATAAAAGAAACACGCTGACTTCCGCGTTAGAAAACTGCGGTGCCCAATGGGAGCTGACATCGGCGTAAACGTCGTCACAACAAGGCGCCGCATGCTGTCGGCGCCCCCTATGGACGGCTGCACGTCACACTAGAGCGGCACTTTTTTTTCATTTGTACCAAAATGACGACGTGATGCTGCCGAATCCTACGAGTATCAACGATTAAGGAAATAAAATGTGTACCGGTGGAGGTGAAAACGGGGGTAGATCGACAAAATGACGTCTTGAAAATAAGAGATTAAAGATTTACTCAAACATGAATCACACAAGAAACAACTAGAACATGGTTAAAGATCTGAAAAGTTCAGTTTGTAAAACAGGTCTTTGACTGAGACACGAAGGGAGCGAAGTGGGAATGTTGAAGTGGAACCATCTATCGATCTCTATTTTTCTATATACACAAACACTCACAAACCTTGGCTCCCTTCTGGTCCTCCGCCATAAGTGTTGAGTGCGCGGCCTCCTGGCTCCTCTCCGTGCTCTTCTGACTGGCCTCGCTGTTGGACTCGCTCTTGGTCACGTCGTCGTCGCGCGGTCCCGGAACCTCGGGGACGTCTTCGGGAGCGGCGAAACTGCGGCGCGGCGGCAGCGTTCCGGTGAGCACCACAGTGAGGAAGTCTGCGCGTTTGGCCTGGAGCTGAGGCAGGATGTGGAAGTGCTGCTTCTCATCGTCTGCGCCTTTGGTTCGATAGTCGGGCGACGTCGGCGAGGGGGTCTTCTCTGTCGGGGAGAGCGCCGCCGTCGCCTGGACGAGGGGCGGCGTCGGCGAGGGGGTCTTCTCGGTCGGGGAGAGCGCCGCCGTCGCCTGGACGAGAGCGAGAGAGACACGTATCAGGCACAAGACAAAATATGAATAACTACGGAAACAACAATATTAGCGTCGGATTGCGTACGAGCTTACCAAAACATCACTCAGTATGGCATAGACTGAGGGTAGGTTTTGGAGCGATCAGGAGTCTAACCCACCACCCCCCGGTGAGAGGGAGGAGCCGGGATAACCACTCTGCCACTGTCACACATGGAGAACATGCGCACTCCACTCAGAGAAATCAGGAGTCTAACCCACAACCTCCCGGTGAGAGGGAGGAGCCGGGATAACCACAAGAATCACATAACGAACATTGTATTTGCCCCAAATCAGTTTATTTCGTCGTGGTTTGGTTGTACACAAGCTCTTAAAGATTGTCTAGATTACATACATTGATATAAAAGGCACAAAAATGCATTGCAGAGTTTCTCGTTGACAGCACGCAGTCAGTGTGTTCAAGTGTTTCCTCGGGAGATATTCACAATGGGCCTGTACAAACATGCCATTCATCTGCCAAAGTCCTCCACACGGTCATCGCAGGGTTTATAAAACGTTTCAAATACATGCGTTTTTAAACCTGGAATTAACAAGCAGATACTGTACAGTGATAGGTGTGGTACAAAAGGAACTGTTACATGTTTTTACAAGTGAAACGTGACACTGACCCTGTTCTTATTGCCTTTCAGTCACACTGGCTTCAGCGCTGTACAAGAGGATCGTGTTGACTGTGGAGTGGCGCGGCAAATGTTCATGGATTTTGCTCATTTTATCTGTAATTTTTAAACGACTTCGAAAAAAATCATATCAGATGGAGTTCGTTCTCGCTCCGCTCTAGCCTGTCCTCGCTCTGATTGGTCAGAGCGGTCACGTGGCACACAAGCCCACTCCCCTCGCGCGGGAAAATAAGGTTCCGTATTACGCCGGTTTTAAAATCTACGTCATAATGTCGTTTCCTCGTCACAAACAGACCTGGAGTTGTGTTTTTTTGTCTCATTCACACATGTTTAACACACAAACCCTGCACATTTAGACTGAGTTCTTCTCTCAGACTGAAAACGCTCTGTTCCACCTTGTGATGTCATGACGTGGGTATACACAAAGGGCTCCCTTGTGTTTTTAAATTCCGTACATCTTCGCTGAAATCATTCGGGTCATTTGCAGCCCTGGAACTGCCAAACTTTGAAAGCACAGCTATTGTTTTAGCCTCATTTAAACTGCTTCACTCCTCGGTGCAGCAGAGATATTAGAGACTTTCTATTGACAATCTCAACTGAACAAAACGTAATGAATTTTAATGAAAAAGCAACAACCTATAGTGATTCTAGCGTACGGCAGAGTAAAGCAGTTCAGCCAAGTCTAAAAATAGTTCACTTTAAAATTGCCACTTAATGACATCACAAGGTGGAACAGAGCATTTTGAGCTTTGGAGATGTAGACAGACTAATAATAAAGAGTGAATGAATGAAACAAAACACAACTCCAGGTTTTTTTTTGCGGAGGTAACAGCATTAGAACGTGACTTAAAGCTCACAGGAGTCACTTTTGCGCAATATAGGATCTTTAAGGAACTTTTCTAACCTGCGGGGCTCCATTTTTTTTTTTTTTTTGATTTAATGAAATATTTACAAAAGAATCACAGATATATCCAGTAACATGAAAACGCTGTACCGTCCGATCTGAACGCAGACCACAGCCTGTGCAGTGTAAACAAAGCGTGCAAAGTAAACGTTAGCGTCGCGTGGTACATTCTGGTGGCTGGACCCGGCCCCAAGCAGCGCTGGACGGGCACAAAGCGAGCAGCAGGGTGCATATTTGAATGTAGCCCTTTGAGAAAAACAACAGTGAGGAGCTCCAAACACCCACCACAGCTAGCGGCTAATGGCTAACAAGCAGAGGGGGCTAATATTACGCCGTTTTCTGATCTCTGTTCTAATGTAGTTTCCTCGTCGAGTTGTGTTTTGTTTCATTCACACATGTTTAACACACAAACCCTGCAGATTTAGGCAGAGTACTTCTCTCAAACTGAAAACACAATATTCCACCTTGTGATGTCATCATGTGGTAATACAGGAAGTGCGCCACTGTGTTTTTAAACTCCACACACCTTCACTAGAATCATCTGGATCATTTCAGCCCTGGAATTTCCAATCTCTACTGAACTAAAGGTAAAAGGATCTGTTCACTTGAAAACTACCACTTCATGACATCACAAGGTGGAACAGAGCAGACTAATAATAAAGAGTTACTCAAACGTGTGTGAATGAAACAAAACACAGCTCCAGGTGTGTTTTTGAGGAGGAAACGGCGTTAGAACATGACTTAACGCTCACGAGAGTCACTTGTGTGTAATATCGGACCTTTAAGAGTTGAATAGTACATGTTTCTACTCTGGTCCTCGGTACATTTTCAAAACACTGCGTCTGCTGTTGTCTCCCACACTTATGACCTGGTGGAGGTGACTTGAATGAATAAAAAAATGAGTAACAGCGCCTCCTCAAGTCCACACGTTTTGGAGCCTTGAGTCGTGACAATATTCTACAGACAAAACGATTCCGTCACATTCAAGACAAAAGCCCTTGGTTCAAACACACTCTTCTTCTCTAAAGGACAAAACACAACGCGCTTCTCAATCTACGGTACGCGGGCCCGTTCTACTCAACACTTTTACTTACTGTAATGACACAGATATAAACTGTTTCAAAAAGGAAAAACAAAGGAATAATAAAAAAAAGTTATTCAAAAAAATCCAGAATAATAAAATAAATTTGGTTCATGGTCACACGTTTATACAGCGCTTTTCCACCTTCAAGGCTCAAAGCGCTTTACATCAAGAACCACTCACCCATTCACACACACATTCACTCACCCATTCACTCACACATTCACACACCAGTGCACGCAGACACTGGGGGCGAGGGGGGGTTAAGTGTCTTGCCCAAGGACACAACATCAGCATTCATCTGTGGGAGCTGGAATCGCACCGCCAACCTGTGGGTCGGTGGATCTGACCACTTCCAATGATGTTTATGTCGGATCAGTGGGCAAACACTCTACCAGCTGAGCCACCGTCGCCCCAGACAACACAAATAAAAGAACAGCATAAACATGAAACGATTTAAAATAAAAATATAAATATTCATTAGAATCTCTCATTAACCCTCCATATTGTGCCGACACACGTCTGTGCGCTTCCTCTGCATTTGCTCCTAATTTTACAATACATTTTATGCAATAAAATGTGAACAAAAATGTGCAATATTCCAAACACAGATAAGTTTAACAGACCTGGCAACCTGCAACTTATAAAGTGATGAAGTGCAAAGGAAAAACATGTTTGGAAGACGATGCTTTTGTTTTTCACTAAAGATTCTATTTTATTTTACAGTATTTATTTATACACATGAGTTTAGATTCAGTTCATAAAACCCGCAAATGGCTCTGTAATGTGTACGTCAAGAGCGGGATTCGAACCGCCAACCTGCGGGTCAGTGGACAAACCAACTGAGCTACTGCCTATGTTCTAATCCTCGTCACAAACAGACCTGGAGTTGTGTTTTGTTTCATTCACACATGTTTAACACACAAACCCTGCAGATTTAGGCTGAGAAAACACTCTGTTCCACCTTGTGATGTCATCATGTGGTGATACAGGAAGTGCTCTACTGTGTTTTTAAACTCCACACACCTTCATTTGGGCGATTTCAGACTTGGAGTTGCCAATCTCTACTGAACTAAAGGTAAAAGGAGCTGTTAACTTGAAAACTACCACTTCATGACATCACAAAGTGGAACGGAGCGTTTTGAGCTTTGGAGATGTAGACAGACTAATAATAAAGTGTTACTCAAACATGTGTGAATGAAAAAAAAACACAACTCCAGGTGTGTTTTTGAGGAGGAAACAGCGTTAGAACATGACTTACAGCTCACAGGAGCCAGTTTTCCATAATAAAAGACCTTTAATTTGACTTATAATCAACACCGTTATAGTCACAGCTGTCCCGGGGCAGACCGACACAGACCCCTCCCACTGATACAAACACAGGCATGTGAAGTGCCTTTCCCAAGGACACAACAACAGTGTGACAGAACTGAACCTCCACCTTCGCCAGTCTCTGTGTTAAAACGTCTCTACCATCTATACTATATAATATTAGATAGATTAATGTGGTTTTATTTAGTTTGAAAATAAAAACATACGCAATAATAACATGAATTTTTATTTTGCTTTCTGTGCTCCTCCAGGCCACCGTACTTCTCCTCCCTGCACATTCCCTTTGTGTTCTGAGCTCATGTTAAAGAAGCGATGCATTCGTGTGACGTCGTAAAAAACTCATATTGCTCGGGTGATTTTCTGAGGACGACCTGCATTCCCCAGAGCGCGTTTCATTTCTCACACGTTAAAAAAAAAAAAAAAAAAAACACGATATATTTTCGTAACAGTCTTGCGGAAGTTGGCTCCTCCTTTGTCACTTTGTGTTCACTTCTTCGCCTCCTGTTTTTATGGCGTGTGCAACTTCACAAAGTTTATTGCATGAAATAGTTCCTGGTTTCGTTGTCTCTCCGTCGCCGCAGTGTTTGTTAATGACGGTGCAGAGGTGACGTTATGGCTTGTGTTGGGGCTGGGACACATGTGCAGAGCCGGTCTGGACAAATCAAAGTCTCACGTAGATTTATATCCTTCCACTTCAGACACTTGGGCTGTAACTTACACCGCCAGTCGAACGTTTGGACCGTAGACTGTACGTATAAATGGACGTAGCTAACCCGCTAGCCGCCGCGTTCCAAACGGGAAGTCGAGCGTGGGCGCGCTTCCGGCTCCATCGACCTTAAAATGTTCGTATTAACCCGCTCTACCTGATCCTGGGGTTTTTATTCGCTGTTTTCCTGATCCTGGGGTTTTTATTTCGCTGTTTTGTCTGTGATTCAAGATATGAACATTAATAACAGACAAATCAGCCGCCGTCTTTCCCCGAGGTCGCGCCCGCCAGCGTTAGCAACAGGTTTGATTGACAGCGTTGCTGAGCGCGGAAGGGGCGTTACCTTCAACGGCGTCGCTCCAGATTGGCTCTTTGGTTGCTATGATACTCGCGGTCAGAACTCCGCTCCAGATTAGCCGCTATAACTGCTCTAGCCTCGATGAGCTTCATTTGGAGCCGAACGCTGTGGGTGACGTCGCACTCACTCAGTCAATTCTTTACACGGTCTGTGGTTTGGACAAACGTTTCCATTTACGTTTTGCCTTTATTTTTATTACTATTTACACTGTAGAGTCTCGCTGAAGGCATCAGAACTACGAATGGACACGTGCGGAATGTAGTGAACTAAAAACGAACTCAAAATAACAAGATTTTAGTTGACATAAAATTAGCCGCCCTTTTGCTTTGGGCCTGGTTTGCACTTTGAGCCTTTCGTGACCCTGACGCGGCTCAGCTGTGAAGTGAAACCCATTTCAGGAGACTTCATCAAGCGAAGGACAAGGGTTTTCAGCGCTGCCCACAAAGCAAAGGGTGGACGCTGAGGAATTTGAACATAAATATTAAAAAAATTAAACTCTTTTTCTTCTACATAACTATATATCTTGCGTCGTAAATTCTAAAATGTCGAAAGTAGTAAACAAAGAAAAAGGTGTGTCCAAACGTTTGACTGGTAGCGTATACAGTTAATGCTACTCAGAACTAGATTAGTGTCGGCGCCCTCTGGTGACGGGAATGGGTTTTTGGTATAACAAAAAACGGCAAAGTGAATTTCATCCTCAGGACACCAGCGGAGTGAACGCCACAGTGGGACATAGTGGGATCAGAAGGTTTTTGTTTAGTTTGCTTCAAGTTACCGTCCCTCAAAATCCCTCAGATGTATTGTGTGCGCTTAAGTCCACTGTCTGCGTCTAATTAGAATCAGGAAGTGCGTGTTGGCATGCTAGTTATAGTTAGCTTTCAGTCACGGCAAAACTCCACTCCGGTGTCGTAAAGTTGTGAAACGTGCTTATAAACTCATCGTGGTGAATAACTGGGATGTTCTGCATGAGGTCAGTGAGGAGTAACTGTGGACCTCTGCAAACCGTTTAAAACGAACTGGTTCTGTTTTTCACGTTTTTCAGTGCAATTATTTTATGTTCATCCAAATAAATAAATAAATAAATCTCTCCTGGCCCTAACCCAGACTCTGCAGATGTGTCTTTAACGCATCAGCCAAAACATTACGACAGGAAAAGTATTAGGAAGGGTGTGGTTTGAACCTTGACCTTTTTGAATTGAAACTGGTTTGCGACTGCAGATTTCCCACGGTGCCTCGCTCACCTCTGAGGGTAAGAATGAATGAAAGAGTGAATTTAAACAAAAATAATATCACATAGTTTGGCGTAATAACTGCGGCTCACATTTCAACAGAGCCTGGATCAGACCGAGCCCTCGTTCACACAAATCAAACGTGAACTTATTTCTGTTTTCGGTTCTGGGAAAGTGCGCGACTTACGTAGGTTATTTCAAAATCCAAAATTTGCTTTGGATCGACAAAAATAATAATTCAACTGGGAAAAAATACGCCATGATAAAATTTTACACTTTCTACGCAGATAAATATTTTGAAACGAGGCCTTTGTTTTAGTGATTTCAGTTTTCCAAAAGTATCGAAAAAGATACTAATCGGCACTGAAGCTAGAATCGAAAACTAGAAACTCATTTGAGCAACATTTGGGAATCAAAATCGGTATCGAGTGTCGAGTTTGAAATTTTAACATCGGCAACAAATTGCTTTAGATACTGGTCTCAGATATCGGCGCCGATTCTGAAAACTGAGCTGGACCAGATATCGGCTTCCAAATATCGGTTCAATTATCGGTAATGAGACTTTTAACAGGTCTTTGTCCGACCGGAAAGTCTTATAATGTTTGAATTTTGTATTTATTCAAAGTTGTTCTGTCGTTACTTGAGAAATAACAGCTACATAACACATCTGGATCGGTTTTGTCTTTTTTTAATTTTAGTTTAAAGTAAATAAATGCTGTTTTCAGTCTCTGGCTTTAAGGATCTGCCGAGACCCGATATCAACCGATACCAGAGCGTAGAAAAGACCCATGGCCCTAAAACTTTTCCTGTCATGAAGTGATGGCTGAGGAGTTTGGGGTGAAGTGGTGCAGCGGTGTGTCGAACATTTGCGTCTGTGTGCGTTTTGGTTTCCTCGTTTCCACGGCGACGCGGTATTAGCTGTTGTTGTTCTTGTTCATGAGTTTGGCAAACATCTGCTGCAGCTGTGACCGCGAGGCGTTGAGCACGGAGTGTCTGTGTCGCGGGCTGCCGGGCGCCGGTAGGGTCCCGGCGTGGCGGCGGCGGGAGGAGGCCACGGACGCTAGGTGGGCGGGGCTACTTTCGGCCGATCGGCTCCTCTGGATGAACCCGCCCGCGCCGTGAGGGTACTGCTCCGTCTCCAGCGTCGAGGAGGAAAAGACGTACGAGGCCAGCCGCCGCAGCTGATTGGGCCGAGCTGCGTGTCGCTCCTCCTCCAGCTGCCAACAGACCAATCACAGAAGAGGAGAGGCGGGGTTAATGACCACGATTACAACACAGAAAGGTTTTTAAAAAAGCAGCCACCACACACTGTCCAGCATTAGCTTCAAGACTCAAAAGCAAAGAATGGGAACTGTTTGAAAACTTAAAGGTCCTATATTACAGAATTTTGTTTCTTGTAGCTGTAAGTCATGTTCTAAC
>KN484113.1:19050-51263 GCA_000787095.1 Periophthalmodon schlosseri | reverse complement strand
GCTTTCTGAGTATTACCAGATCTAAATCCAGACTAGGATAAGTATAAGTTACTGCTAAACATGGTCTAAAATGAGACTAAACCAGGTATAAAATTTTGGGTTTGAAATATAAACTTTGCTGATTCAACCAGGACTAAATGTAATTGAAAAGGTTTTTTCCAGTAGAGCAGTAGTAGTAGTAGTGGGAGTAGTAGTGGTAGTAATGGTGTTAGTAGTAGTAGTAGTCGTAGTAGTCGTGGTAGTACTAGTAGTACAACTAGTAGTAATAATAGTTGTAGTAAGTAGTGTTAGTAGTGGTGGTAGTAGTGGAACAGTGGTAATTAGTGGTAATAATGGTGGTAGTGGTAGTAGTCGTAGTAGTAGTAGTAGCAGTGGTAGTAATAGTAGTAGTAGTAATAGTAGTAGTAGTAGTGGTTGTAGTGGTGGTAGTAGTAGTGGTAGTAGCAGTAGTAGTTTGTAGTACTAGTAGTAAAAGTAGTAATAGTAGTAGCACTAGTAGTAGTAGAGTAAGTATTAATGAGTCGTTTACATTGCACCTGATGGTAAGCCACTTCCATAGCCGTAGCTTTCCTGAGGTGGACTGAGAGAAGAGTGCTACCAATCTGCACCACTGGCCCCTCCCTCAGTCACTTACTCACACACACTACATTCACTTCAAGAAAAGTGTGTGTCTTGCCAAAGGACACAGCAAAAGTACACGCTGTCCCGATCCCAGGCACTAAGCCACTGCTGCCCTTGTAACAGGCTTATCATGGGGTTTCCTTTGCAGAGTTTTGGAATTCCTGGACCATCGCTCATTTTATTGGACATGGTAGAGTTGTGTGTTGTGCTTCAGCCTTGTGCCCCCGCTGTGAACCAATGCGTAGCCTGTAGCCCCTATACTATGTACTCCTGGCCTCCCTGCTCTCCCCGTGTCCATGCCTTTACCACCGCCCCCACCGACATTACCACACACACCCCTCCTCCCTCCCAGTGTACTCCTGCTGGCCTCTCCTCGAGCAGTGCCTCCGCCCATCACTAGGGGGAGTGGGCAGCCCAAAGAATAATGGAGTGTAAAATGACTGCAGGACAGAGGGAGAAGTGGAGCGAGAGCAGGACTGATTATTCATTAGCCCTGGTTAGTGCCGCCTCCATTTGCATATGTCTGCTGGATGTACAATAGAAGCATATACAATACAGCACAATGGTATTCTGAGGCTGCGGAGATAAGGCAAGGACCACTGGGAATCTTTGAGCTCTGAATGCACCGAACGAGACAGTCTACTCACACCAAAATCCAGTTGTGAAAGATAGATTCAGATCAATTTAGATTCATTTTCTGAGAATTTGCCAAAATGTGCTCAAAATCTCTGGGACTGGCAGTGAAAAGCGAAAAAGCTTTTAGATAGCCATAATTATAGCATGATGATTTAAAACTAAGGCTATCTGGATTTAAAAGCATCTTGAAAACCAATTATTTCAGTCCATTTTACAGTTTCGTCATTTTGCAAAACAATGCGTTGAGTGGGCTTTTACGTTCACTGGTATGCAGGGGCGGCGCCAGACGTTTTTGGTTGGAGGAACTAAGGGGGTGCTAAGATCTTCAGTGTGGGTGCTCACTTTTATTTATTTATTTATTTTAATTTAGAGCCTTTTAACAGTGGAGCGTAACCCCCTCACCCCTATCATGTTTGCTTTGCTGTTTTAAACCAGCTTAAATGTAGTTAGCCCCTGCTGCCCCCTCAAGCCCCCTTCGTGGCACCGCCCCTGCTGGCATGACCACTTCATCATAGTCAGTTCCCCACGCTAGTCTCAACTAAAAGAATTCACGCTTTAAAAGTTTATACATAGTGAAAGCAGTTGATGAATCGGCTTTATACCTACAAATCCAGACATTTTAAAGTTGCTTATCACCGTGCTTTATCCAATCTCTTCACAAAATTCCCACAATGGACTTGATGATAGATGATGGATAGGCTGTTTACCCCATGTCAGTGTGCGTATGTCTGCGAAGCACACATACTCAATTAGATGGGAGGACAGAAACTTGACAGCGGCCAACACAAATCCCCTAGTATAACAACACCCTGCTATTTTTGCGTTGGCTCTAACCAAGCAGCTAGCTAAGTGCATGCTAAATATTCCAGCGTTTTTATGTTGTTGTTGTTTTTTTTTTTTTGCAGCATTTCTAATTTGCTCCTCTCCTTAAGTCCTCCTCTTGCAGCTGCAGCCTGTGCCCGCTAGCTGGCCTTTTCACAGCTCACTTACCACGCAGGGAAATGTTTATGTGTCCGCTAATTCAATTTGTAGCCACATGGTTTACCAGATATAAAAGCCTTTCACAAAACACCCTGCTACTTGGGAGATAATCCGGCTATAGACTTAAAATGTTATGTCATGAGAAAGTTGGAAATTCTGGAATGGAGGCAGCCGGAGACGCTTTCTTTTCTGTTCTGTGGTGTGACACGCCTTTTTAGAAAAATATGAAAAAAAAACATTCAAAAACAAATCAGCTTCACAACGACTGTAAGGAAGTCTTTTCACATAATACTTTTTTTTTTTTACATAATAATTTGTGTAACTCTTTTTACATTTGAATTTTAACATGACCTCCCTCTCCAGTCGTTCACTACAAATTTGCCATGTTAAAAAATTCAAATAAATGACTTAATATGTCTATAGTATGTATGTAACTGCCTCATCCAAATACAGCTGTGACACTGCAGGATCTCAAAAACTGGCACATGTTCCAGTTTTTGTTTTTTTTTCATAAAAGTTGGATTTTACAAAAATAAGAAAATTATAATTATGAATTTTGACCTGTAGCTTAAAGGCTGTATATTACGTAAAAGGGATTATTGCGAGTTTTAAGCCATGCTATAATGTTGTTACCTCATCAAAAACATTCCCGCAGTTGTGTTTTGTTTCATTCACACATGTTTGAGTAATCCTTCATTATTAGTCTGTCTGCATCTCCAAAGCTCAAAACCCTCTGTTCCAACTTGTGATGCCATGAAGCGGTAGTTTTCAACTAAACAGCCACCAAATCCTCATTTGTCCAGTGAAATTTCACTATTTTCCGCTTCCCTTTTGCCTCCAGTTGCCTCCTTACTGGAATTTAGAATGTTTTTTTTTTTTATGTTTACAGACTTTTAAAGGGTCTATAGCGCAGATCTTCCCAGTTGGAGTCCTGTTCTGGGATATCCATCATGGGTGTGGACATTTTTAGGTGGGGGTATGTCTCTGCTCCAGGACGATGGACTTGTTGTGAGGTTTATGATTTGACTGTAGTTTATTCCCCCAAAGACAAAGTGGTGTCAGCTGGCATCTATCACCCGAGCCCTGCTGGAGATGCCCGCTCCGAGACCCGTCTGCCATCTGTCCCGTCCTGGCTCTGCTGTGCTCCGGTCCAGGACATGTGGAGTTTATGTGGAGACCGACAGCAGGGAATGGTCAGTGGACCCTTTTACACATTTTAACAGAGATGTAGTATATTTATTTGATTGATGGAAGTAAGGTTTAAACAACAAATCCTGTAATTATTTAGTTAACAACACTATAAAACAAAATATCCTGTTGCCATGGGTATATGCATTAAAAAAGCTAACCTTATAGAACTCTGCAAACATATCTTATTGTTTCACTGTTAGTGTTCATTTAAAGGTACTATATTATGCAAAATGGACTCTTATGATCTTTAAGCCATGTTACAATGTTGTTACCCCCTCTAAAACATACCTGGAGTTCTGTTGTTTCATTCACACATGTTTGAGTTGCCATTTATTATTAGTCTGTCTATATTTCCAAACTCAAAATGGCTCTGTTTCACCTTGTGATGTTATGAAGTGGTAGTTTTCCGTTAACTGCTACCTTTTACCTTTAGTTCATTAGAGATTGGCAGTTTCAGGGCTGAAATTATCCAAATGATTCTAGTGAAGGTGTATGGAGTTTAAAACACAGTGGAGCACTTCCTGTATTACCACATGACATCACAAGGTGGAACAGAGTGTTTTCAGTTTGAGAGAAGAACTCAAATTATGCAAGATTTGTGTGTTAAATATGTGTGAATGAAATAAAATACAACTCCAGGTATGTTTGTGATGAGGAAACTATTATAACAGAAACAGAAAATAGTGCAATATGGTCCCTTTAACTTTAACCTTTTACTCCCAACCTCGTAATTAAGTAGTTACTAAGCGTGAATCATTATTGTTAGTATTTGTTCATGTTTTATTAAGGCTACAATTATATAATCATTTCACCGTGTACTGGACAGTGGTAAGATGCTGAGGAGACCTTGCCCTGCTTGTGTACAAATGCGTTGCTTTCATAAGAGGTGACGTCACTTCTGTCTTTGGAGACCAGCTCCAGATGTACACATTATTACTTAACAACCTCTGGGCGACTTCATGTGGGAAAGGCTTATTTTAAGAGACCCACTTAGTTTAGTAAGACAAATGAGTTAAAAATAAACTCAATTCATGTTATATTTATATTTTACTTTTTCTTTTTTTTTTTTTATTCAAAGGTTACAAAAGGTTAAAAGTAAACGGAGTACAAAAAGTAAATAAAGTACTGTATTTAAATAGAATTTTTAGGTATCTGTACTTTACTTAAGAGCATTTTACACTGGATACCTTTTACTTTTACTTCACTACATTTGAGAGCAGGTGTCTGTACTTTCTACTCCACTACATTTTGAACTGGACTGAAAAGTAAAAAGTACTTTTCATATGATTTGAGGGGCTATTTTTACCGTGTTCGTGGTAACATCCTGACTAAAGTTTCTGAGTTCAAGCTTTGGCTTTGAGCAAATAAAAATAAATACACAAAATTAATGAGAATAATTAAGATATTGATTCATATTGCTACTGTTGACCAAAATATGTTTCATTTTTTTAATCAACAACACTTATGCAACATACTTTTACTTTTTACTCTTAAAGTACATTTTTAAACAGGTACTTTTATACTTTACACAAGTAGATTTTTTCATGTGATATTTTTACTTTTACTTCAGTAATTTTTCACCTTTGTATCTGTACTTTTACTTGCGTAACAAAAGTACTTCACCCACCACTGTCGAATCGACACATTATGCACATTACCATATATATTTTACTATATGCTTATTCATTTAGATTTTACCTATAGATTTCGCGCAGTTGTTTGTATTGGGTTGCTGCTGGCACAAAATCCTCACTGGCTCTATATATTGAAATGAGTAACAAATTGTAATAAAAAATAAATAAATAAATAATTTAAGTGCAACAATCACAAAAAAATTCTCAGTTTTAGATTCATTTGCAATCTGTTCACCATTTCAGTTTCTCCTTTGGAATTCACTGCCAATACTGAGGTGGGAGATGCCCTCCAGTTCATTTCACTTCTGGCTGTGTGATCGCCATGCCAACCACCGCACTTCCTCCCAGGCCTCAGAGTTGTCAGCCAGAGTTCAAAGGTCAAGTGCGGTGTGGTCGTTCCCATCAGGGGAGTGATGCCGCGATGAAAACAAATCAATCACCTCCATGGACAAACCATAACAAAACGCATGCATTTAATAAAGTATCCTTGAGTTTCCACATTCAGCATATCCCAGTTGTGCAAGGAAATGGTTGTAATCTAAATTAAAATCTTTCTTTCTGTTATTGCAGTTGGTAATAGAGCAATCTGTGTCTCGGTACAGTTAACATGTAATTGTATTGGTTCCAACGGATTACATCCTGCCAATAAAGTGCTTCCTCATTGGAACATTGCAATAACATGCACAAAAAGTTCAAACGTTGATGAGATGAATATTCATTTTAGCTCTAGAGGGATAAGCTCACAGTGGATCACAGTCACGCCAGGCTCCAGCAATAATGACTTTCACACCTGCACAACATTTAACCAAATTCAAAAGTCAAATCAAGACATGAGCAAGATGTAGCAAAATTATGATTATAAAACAAAAGGTTGTTCCATTGATTTAAAAAAAAGAAAAGAAAAAAAAAAGTTGATTGGAATTTAAATGTAAATCCTGAAAAAATATACATATCTCCAGTTCTGTATGTATAAAAGTGTAGCAAACTATTGACAGTCAACTTTTTACTTTTTAAGAATGGACAAGACCATAGGGAAATCTGTCCACTGTCAGGAGCAGTGCAGTGTCCGGGGACCCATCTCCAGATCTTGAGCTAGGCTTGGTCAGGATTACCTTAGCTGGAGGAGTTTGAATAAACCGGAGTCCCCAGAGGAAATCGTCCCAGACATGGGGAGAAACATGCAAACGTCACAGTGCGAGCCACTCAGTCACTGTGCCGGTGTAACATGCGATCACTTTCAAGAAAACATTAATGGTCACCAAATACTATCACCTGGCTCACGCTAGACTGGTATGTGAAGCCTTCTGAACTGAGTTACATCACATCAGTCTGGGATGGGTCTCGCTAAAAGTGATCAGAACCAATGTTCAAACACTTCACGCTGACTGGTGGACCACGGAACAAGGAGAGAAATCAAGCCTTAATTAAATCCAATTGAGAGAAAAGCACAGGCATCTTACCCATCCACAAAATCACAAAGCACTTCCCTCTGCATGTTATTCAAAAACAAAACAGTCTGTATTTCTGCTAAAATAGGCTGAAGTACATCTGTCAGCGTCGCCATGTTTGTTTTAGTTTGTATGGCGCTGGCTTCCGCCCAAACCACTGTGTTGCCCTGTGATTGGTCAGTCTCCACACCACAGGTGGTGCCGCTTCAGCTGGAGTCGAACAAAACGGTTTCTCAGAGTTTGTGAACTCACAGAAATTGTGAGAATTCATCTTGCTTGCAAGGCTACAAATACTAGTGATCGGCGATACCAGTGATTTTTGTTTTGTTCCAAATCCAAGTAATACTATGGAAAATATGGTGATACATTGATACTTTTTTAAAATACTTTTTAAGTATCAATATTTTTTCACTGGAATCTATACTTTTCGATACCAACATTTACCAGCATTTTTGTGTGTCGGTATCGGGCCCCATCACTATCAGACTCGGTTCACCATGCTTCACCCAGATACACTAGAATGTGATTATTTTACAATGCCATCTTCTACCAGCACTGCTGCTGTTTTCATCTTATTATTCTCCCAGAGCCTTGATGTAGTGCAGCCCATTTTACCACTGCTGCTTTTCCTCTGCTCCCAAAAACCGCCAGGAGATCTAACAATCCATGTAAAAGAATTTGAATATGCCAGAGCTTGGCAAGCGCCATTTTTTGCTCTGTTGCTTCCAGTCATCATGAAGTGGGTCTAATTCAGCCGAGTGGAACACATTTTATCAGCCAGCCAGTCAAACGTGCCAAGCTCCAACCTTAGACACAACACTGAGATGAAAGTGTAGACAATTACATTTGTAAAGTGATACTCAAAGCACTTGGAGGGAAGAGCTGTTGTATTTAGAACAGAAAATCTATAACGTGATTAACTTCCATTTTGTTTTATATCTGGATTTTACTAGCTGCAAATATCAGTTTTCTAAAATAATGGTAAACTACATCAAAATATGCCTACTCCTTACTCAAATGTTCTCATTAAATGTAATAAATTGCTAACTATTAGTCAAGCTCTAAATTTGTACACCAAATTGGAATTTTTGTATTTGTTATGAAAAGTTGCCAAGAACTAATAATTATGTGTTTTTCTTTTTAACTAATAGCTAAATTTCCAGTCAGTAACAAGGTTTAAAAACTAAAAACAAAATACAATGGAGCTGGGGACACATTTTCAAAAGTCTCAAAGATGTTTTTATGTTTTTTTTCTTTTGTTTTGTTTTGTTTTTTTTATGTTGTGAATATAGGCCTATATATAACATTTACAAATGATTAAGTTTTACCGAATATCCAAAGTTTTGCATAGAAAAATAACTTCTTTGTTGGAGGGTCTGTCATCTGCCTGTTTCAATGGAGATGTTATTGCTTTGTCTGGAATGTCCCACGGTATGGCAATTAAACTTAAATATCTCCATGGAGACAAGCAGGCGACTCCATGAGGTCATAGCAAAATAATTTCACGACGGAGAAGTTTAATATTACACTGTGGAACATTCTAATCAAAGCATCTCCATGGAGACAAGATAAATGGCATAATGCATCTTTAAATATAATTACTACCACAACAAAAGCTTTTCAAGTGTATTGTTTTCTTTATTTGGCAATTGACTTGAAGTTTTTACATCTAACTAACCAGTACTCTGTGTGCTGCTATACTTCCATTGTTGGACTCACTGTAGGAATCTGTGCCTTATGAAAAGTGGCCTTTAAATATAATTACTATTTATTATTTTCATAGTTCTTATTAATGAACCAGGCTATTTGTGGCTATTTGTATTGCATTGTATTAAAACAATTTGATACGGCATATGTATTGTATGTTTCCTCCATTTGACAACTGACTTCCATCTCCAACGTCCAGCCGACCAGACCTGTGTGTGCTGCTATACACTTCCATTGTTGGCCTCACTGTCTGAGCATTATGGATAGTGACATAAGCTGTGGGTGTGACTGAAATGAATCAAAATCTCCAGCGGTGCACACTTTTCTTTTCTTTGTTCGGGACTGCGGAAGTGTCCCAGACTTGGCCCCTCGCTGTTTTCTGGGTTGCGATTGGACGCGGAGCCTGACTGGCGGCGACTGTAAAAGGATAAAGTCTGAAGCGACACTGGGGCCATGCAGTACAGCAGCTGAGTGGAAATAATCAGCATTTATAGACGTATGGGCCAGAGCAGGTTTAGAGAGAGTAAACACGACTGAGCCACCGCAAACAGGAAACAGGCTGGGGACTATGTGAACATGACATTCTGAGATATTATATTTTCTCTGGCCTTGACTCCAAAGAAATGTTATTACTTTGCCTAGAAAGTTCCTAAGTCTGGCATTAAACTTGTCGATTCTTCACCACAACACTGTGCAATACTTGTGAACATCAAAAACTGCAGGCTTAAGTAATATGTACATTTTAAGACTTTTCTGCTGTGGAGGTCTGTCACATGCTTCTCTCCATAAAGACGATATTATTTTGCCAAGAAGATTCCACAGTAAAGCATTACAATAATTTACCTTGTGTTTATTCAATTGCATGCATTTTTATTGCTAAAAAAAAACAGTGGTTCTTACAGTGAGCTGGCTCGCCTCTCCTCTCTATCTCCATGAAAATAAAAAGGTTTAATACTACGTCGTATTGTGCAACATTCCAGGCAAAGCAAAAACATCTCCGTGGTGACAAGCAGGCGACGTACCCTCAATCTCAAACGTGACGTAGTGGACCTTTAAGTATTACTGTGTCTGTAGGGCATTCCAATTAACTATTAAAGCCAATTACTTAAAATGTTAATTAAACGCACTGGAGCAGATTTCACAACATTAAGTTGTTATGGGGTATGCGGTTGGAATGTGGTGAGCATTCTGGCTTTTAAATTAGGAAATGATTCTGTTTGCTCTTGTGGATTAATGAGGTTTTCAAAGAGATGGAGATGTGAGGATTAGCTACTATATCTTAAATGTTTGTCAGTGTCAGAGTAGATGGTCTTTGTAACCATTCCGTACAAATAGGAGAGGCTCAACCCTGCCCAACATCTTTAACATAAGCAAGTGGAGGAATGTGATATTGCGAGGATGGTTTGATGATATTTCATGTACATTTTGTATACTTGACGACATCCACTAGTAGATCAGATAGGAATGGCACTTAAATGAGCAAGAGTCTACATGGGAAATGCTAAATAGTCACATTTTTATCTAGCGCTTTTCCACCTTCAAGTCACTCAAAGCACTTTACATCAAGGAACCACTCACCCATTCACACACACATTCATACACCAGTGTACGCAGACACTAGAGGCGAGGTCGGCTAAATGTCTTGCCCAAGGACACAACAACAGCATTCATCTGTGGGAGCTTGAATTGCACCACCAACCTGTGGGTCAGTGGATCTGACCACTCTACCAATGATGTTCATGTTCATGGGATTCAAACCACCAACGTGCGGCTCAGTGGACACTCTATCAACTGAGCTACCGTCGCCCCATAAATTATAAATACATGAGTTTTACTTTGAGGGAAACTTCAAAAAGTTATACAGTTGTCCTTAATTAAAACAAAAAGTAGAGAACATAACAAGAAGTTTGTATTAGTCCCTGTTGCATAAACTTTGTATAATTCTGAGAGCTTCACCAGTTCACCCTATTCATTTGTAATGTTTTATGAAAGGGGTTTGTTGAAACACACAGACTTACAGTTTCATACATAAGACCATTAATGAATCCAAGAGAAGTCTATTGTTCCTTTGACTTTCTCTCTCCATATTAGTATAAAAGCACTCATTCAAACTAAATGCTTAAGCCTCCAGTGTTTTATCCATTTGCACTGACTTATCCTAATGCTATGTGAATTTACATGGCACTTCATAAAGGACCAGCCCCACATTGTGTCATGGATTAAACAAGCTTAGCGAAGTCTCATTATAAATTTCCATAAAGCAATGAGGAAACTCAATGTCACCGGGAAACAATGCAGCAGCAACTTATAAACGCAGATGAATATTATTTAAAGGCACTATACCTGATTTTTTTGTCTTAAAAATGTGAAAAACAAAACTAGCTCAACTGTTTGCAGCCGTCCAAAGTTATTCCTTACTGACCTTATGCATTCCAAGCATCCAAATTATTCATCACGATGAGTTTATAAGTGCTTTTCACAACTTTCAGAGACCAGAGCAGAGTTTTGCAGTGGCGGTAAAGATAACATCAACTAGCATTCTAACAAGCAGTTCCTGATTATCGGACAACAAAATGGATGCATGCAGCGCACATGTTTTGACCTCAAGAGCTGCTTATGCAATCTATCTGTACCAGGAAAGACAAATTTTCCTCAAAAACATGGGAAAAAATCTGATACGGGACCTTTAAAAGTCATTGTTATCGTTCTGTTATTTATGTTCAGGTGGCATATGTTTCTTCAAATTAAGGAGCTGTTAGACGTATGAATTCAGCTCCCAGACAGGTGCAAATTTCCCTACGGAGGGAAACTCAAAGCGGTTTCCTCTCCTCCAAGGGCCCTTCTGTCTATTACAGATATCATGGGCTCTCTTAGTGACCTTGGCAGGATATCACGTCTCTTTCCATTAGACACATATAATATTAGGTTTGTTCGTTCCACAGAAGGCGGGGCTACACACCTGAGGGAACGTAACGCTTCGTTTTTGCTTGAAAATATCATTGGGAACATGCAATATTATTTGTCTTTCAACTGACTAAACCTGGTGAAATGGTTTAGCCTGGTTTGTGTAGCGTTTCATTGTTCAGTAGCAGTGTTAAATATTTATTTTACTTACTCAGATAATTCCTTTTAGCCAACAAAAATGTCATGCTGTTTTAGTCTAAATCAGTGGTGTAACGTAATGAAGTAAAAGTAGTAAAGTATTGTACTCAAGTATAAATATTAGGTGTCTGTAGTAGATTTTAAAGTAGATACTTTTTACTTTTACTTCAGTACTTTGAGAGCAGGTACTAAAATACCTTAAGTACATTTAAAAGTGGATACTTTTTACTTTTACTACATTTGAGAGAAAGTATCTGTACTTTCCACTACATTTTTCAACAGTAAAGTTTTTAAAAGTAAAAGTGTTTTTCATTATTGTTTGAGACCCGCTGAAAAGGCTGAGGGGTTTATAACACGTTCAGAATATGAGCAAACAAAAATATAAAAAATCAAATAAAAACAAATAAAAACAGTCAATTGTTTCTGCTGAACAAAATTCAGCACAAATCTTTATCAAAATCACTACATTTGAAGCTTTATTATAGATCTCAAAATCTGTGCAAATGTGTTCTTCTTACATTCATTTTGTTTGTGGTCTGGTTTTGGGCTCTGGGATTGAAAAGTGGATCTTCACTCGTTCCTTTCATTCTTTTATGTTTCTCTTTTATTATCCTACTCAAAAACTACTTTTAAACATCAAAAATGCCAACTTTTTTATAGTTTTACCGAATAGCGACATTCTAAGCCGAGATAGGAGTGGAGTTTTGTCAGGACAAGCATTTTGTAACCTCTGAAAAACTTCTGAAAAAGTTTCCACACAAATGAAGTGTTTAAAGCCATGTTGTCACGTTTTGTTTTTGATAATGCAGAACCTTGAGACAGCGACGATTTGTCTCATAAATAACCTTGGGGTAGAAAAACCCCCAGTGTTGAGCAATTAAAACTTCTGATTGTCCCCTTAAGTGCAGTAAACCTCTGGTGAGTCTGGTTTTTATGTTTTCTTCATCATTTTGGGAGGCAATCAGAGATCCACTCCTGTTTGAGATTCTCGCTCAGTACCACACCCTCACTTGTGATTTATGGATATATACAAACAAACAGCGTAAATCTTGATTAGTAAGCAGCGTGGGTGGTGTGGGTGTCTGCGAGCTCCTGGGAAGATAGTGGATGGCATAGCTCCTTTGGTCATTTCTCTTCAGGGGTGGCAGGGCTATGGCAGTACGGGCCTGCCTACCGTAAATCTAACCCGGACAACAGGAGAATGCTAATCCATTAGGGCTGCGGCGCGCTGGGGTAAGAGGGCAAGAAGGAAGGAGGGACAACCTGAAATGATGGAAGTGGGAGGGGTTTGTCGTCCTTAGAACACACCCACGGTAATAAAGAACAGGATCAGTGCTGTTTTATGGTTTATTGAAGAAGTGTGGATATAACAGTAGAAGGCTTAGTGTATTGTCAGGGCCCAGCTGAAGAAATATGTGTTAAGTTATGTCAGGATGTTTATCATGTGAGTCGGCTCTTTTGAACGGTTCTTTAACATGAACGGTTGGATTCCGATCTCATTTTTCTCTTTTTCTTTCCAATTTTTATGGATTTTTACACTGATTAACGCTGAACCAACACAAAAATCAGCACAGAAGCAGAGCAGGCGACACGAGTGAGAGCTTTGTGCAAAAAAAACATATTTGGCATCTTAATAACAGTTAGTTTTTGAATACTTATTACCGTAGAGCAACATTTTATATAGAATTTCATCATTTCAAAGGGTAAACACACTTCCACTCTCAGTTTGAACAGTTTTAAACAAATCGTAGCCTTGGTCGTTTCTCACTGTGATTAGTTTGTTATTAAAATGAGTTCTGACATTGGCTTCCGTCATATAAACAAATAATAAAAGAGCCAGTCTTTTGAATGGCTCTTTCACATGAACCAATCCAAAAGATTTGGATCCCACAAAGGAGCCCAAAGTCCCATCACTACTACGAAGCCAGTTAAGTTAAACAGGTGTCACAAGTAAAGCGGAGGTATGGCGTTCGATTCCCAAGTCATGATGTCATGATCCTTCAGCTCTCTCCCTTCACCCCTCCCTCCTTGTGACCTTCACTCTGGGAGAGCTGTTCCCACCTGTGAGGAGCCATGGTTCTACACCAGCTGAAGCCTGTCAATGCTCAGCTGTGGTTCATCTCCAGTCAACCTATATATACCCGGCCCTACCACCACTCCCTGCCAGTTTGTCCATATAACTTCAGCGCTAACTACTCTTCGTGGCACTCTTTGGGCACCTGTGGACCCCCCAGCACCTTCCTGTACCTGTGGACCCCCCAGCCCAGCACCTACCTGCACCTATGGCCCCAAACACCCCTCCCAATAAACCATTTAAAATTGTTTTGCGTTTTGGGTTCTGCTTTTAGGTTCTAGTATCTGCCCTTACAACACATGGTTTTTAGTGTGGAGTTTGCATGTTTTCTTTTTGTCGTAAGTTTTTTTTTTACCAACCTAAACCCGCATTATTGCTCCAGATGACAAGATCTGGAGAAGGTGATGGTGGTGCTGCAGTGGTACATTGTTTTATTTGGGATCTCAGTGGAACTGTATGATATAGAGGGCCATTTCTAAGCGCACATTTAAGTCTAAATCGACGTAACATTCTAAATTTCATCCTTTTTTATGAGTGACTGCAGACCAGTGATTTACAGCAAATGTAACCTGCATTAACATTTTTACTATGGTGTATATGAAAAAATGAAATGTCAAACAGGTATAACATTAATGAAAAGAGAAAAAAATATCTCTAACATGCAGTTCTGTCGATAACACTTTTTCAACAGTACTCACATTACTGTATGGCTCACATCAAATATACATCTATTGAAAAAAAAAAAAAAATTTAACATAGCGAGGCAGCAGAATGACTGCACAAGTCAGGATATAATGTGGGCCCTCAAGTTATCAATAATTCTCATTTATTCATTCTTCCTGTTCTAGCCCCAAAGTGAAGTATCTGCTTTAGAGGAACCACATATATTTTGCATCAGTGTGTCCAGCCAGCACTCCTGTCCCCTGTCACTGCACGGAACCTCGGGCTCCATCCAAACTTTTCACCTTTTTATCTTCTCCAACTTAAGCACCACTAGAATAACTGCCTGCTCAGCTCTCTCTACTCCTGCTCTGTTCCTGTGAGCCTCTGCAGCCCGTATGGGGATCCTGACTGTGCATTTGTTGGTCATATCGACGCATGGGGCTGGTGACACAGTGAACTGGGAGCAGATATGCAGTATGTGTTTCTTTATCAGGTTGGGGTGCAGGTCGTTCTCCATTCTGGAACACGAAGGGGTCAAGTGTAATCTTCTTTTGTGAGACCTCCCTGCTGACTGGACAATAGGGGATCCTTCAACTTTTCTCCATACCCACAGAGTGATAGTAAAATAAATCATAATAATTCATTTTTCAAAGATGTTACGGAGTACTTTTTGTGTCAACTCCTCCAATTTTGATTAAAGGTGCACTAAGTAACTTTTCTGGTGGAGGGTCTGCCGTTGTCTCCGTTGTGATGTTGTTGCTTTGCTTGGAATGGAATTTTCCAATTTCCTTCCTTTTTTTATTTTTATTTTTTTTAGACACAGGTGTTATTGTTTTGTCAAAAGAAAAAATAATAAAAAAATACTTGGTTTGACTTGGTCCCATGCTTGTCTCCATGGAGATTATTAAGTCGTATGTCAAAAAACCCAACAATATCTCAATGGAACAAAGAAGGTTTCCATCTAAGAACATAATGATCATCATCTGCTGATTTGTCAGTTGGGAAGGATTGTCAAATTGTAAATAAGTGATTTTCCATAGAATGCAACTCCATGCTCAAACGCTCTCACATCAGGCTCTGAATGATTGACAGGCTAAATGAACCAATCACAGTGAGACGTTAATTTGCAGAAGAAGCAAATAGCAACACCCATTAAGCCAGATTAGCCACATATAATGACATGAGTTGTATTCATTTTACTCCGTACCACTTGTAGACTGCCTTTTACAGCCATCTTGTTCAGTTTGCTTTTCTTTGTCTAGGGCACATTGTCGATTGGATAGACTCCAGACACCTTCATTTTAACAAGTCTCCATAAAAAGTGCGTAATTTCATCCTGCCCTTGGTTTATCCTTCCTGCACTTTTCAGTACTACATTATGTTAAATAAAAGTCTATCAGTAATTCTCTGTCACGCTATTGGCTTGATTGTTGTGGACCATAAGTGGTAATTACAGTGGAATCGGTTATCTGTAGTGGAGATATGGGAGGATCACAGCGGGGGAGAGAAATTGTTTTGAACTATAGCGGTAATTAACAGCCCACACAACGAACCCCAACCTCTCCGTTTGATTGCCCAATCAAAGTCCTGTCTCTCTCTCTCCTTCTGTCTCTCCCGTGATGTCTTTCTCAATTATACACTTTTCCACCATCATCCCTCTTTCATTTCCAAAGGCCAAATGAGTGGGGCATGTGCGTCTGTTTAATTAATAGCTGTTTAGAGCCTTGAATGAACATGAAACTCTGTGGTTTGGTGGAATCACATAAGCGGCTGTCACTACACCCACGGAGTAATCTGCGGTCGAACAATCTGGTTTTGTTTTGAAAGCCAAGTATCTCAGCGGGGAATTATTTTTGCCAAGCGAGTCCGAGCAAGGATGATATTCATTTCTTCGCAGCGGAATGCACAGGAGTGAAATGTGGTGTAAATCCTGTGCAATATTCAATAGAAGGAATACAAGGAACAGGTGCGGAACTAGTGTTGTGGTCTAAGCTGGCTCAGTGTCAGCCTCGGTACTGTGAGATTGATTTTCAACAGTTGGCTGAATGCCTCTCCCAGTTCTTCACCCCAATGCACTTTTACATCTGACTTTTGTCAAGTAGTTTCCATACTCCACAATCTAACGTGCGCACTATTCAGTTCAGGTAAGCCTTAAAGGTCCCATATTACACTGTTTTCTGATCTGTGTTATAATGTTGTTTCCTCATCACAAACAGACCTGGAGTTGTGTTTTGTTTCATTCACACACGTTTAACACACACACCCTGCATATTTACACCGTTCTTCTCTCATACAGAAAACACCCTATTTCACCTTGTGATGTCATGTGGTAATACAGGAAGTGCTCCACACCTTCACTAGAATCATTTGGATAATTTCATCCCTGGAATTGCCCTCTTCTGCTGAACAAAAGGTAAAAAGTAGCTGTTAACTTGAAAATTACCAGTTCATGACATCACAAGGTGAAACAGCATTTTGAGCTTTAAAGATACAGACAGAGTAATAATAAAGAATTACTCAAACATGCGTGAATGAAGCAAAACGCAACTCCAGGTATGTTTTTGAGGAGGTAACAACATTGTAACATGGCTTAAAGCTCACAAGAGTCAGTTTGGCGTAATATAAGACCTTTAACAAATGAATAAATGACCAGAAACTTGAAATTTATTTATGATTTCATTTATTTGTGATATTATATTATCTTTTATTTATTTATTTAGTTGAAAATATCAGATCATCTCAGGTAGTTTTCCGTTTATAGTATAAAACCACATTGGAAAAAAGTGCACATAGCATTTTTACATGGCAAACTATAAAAGCTAGGATTATGTGTAAATGCTGTGGCTATTGTACGTGTGATTCCTATTCCTTATCTTTGCTGTACTGGCATCAAACGCCTGGACAGTTTTTCAACAAATCTAGTTCTTGGCCCTGCTTTATATACGTTTGATAATTGGCATTTCATTTTCAATAAAAAAAACTCTTAGTTGTTTACTGGGTCAAAATGAGCTTTGCATTTCCGATCCTGTATGTAAACAAACCCTTTGTTTCTTAATCCTACATTGCGCTTGTTGTTATTTCCTTCTTTGCCGAGCGTCAGCTTAAGTTTTCCATCTGACGTTTCCGATTATATTCCGCACAGTACTTCCAAATGCAAGACTTGGGGGAAAAAAGCTCTCTTCTCCCCAGTAATATTCCCACTTTGAAGCTTGTTTCTGTCTGCTTGTTTGAACCTTTGACTGCAAGTGAAATGAGAATGGAGCTAAGGAAGTGACGGGAGTGAAGAGATGGGAGAGGAGAGTTTTAGAAGAATAAAAGTGTACCGTCATTGAGTTGAACATGTCTGAAGTGTGCCCGACCTAATGCACAATGAATTCTTGAACCATATGGACTGATCTTGGCACCTCCTGCTGTATTCAGAAATGAAACTTAAGTACAACAAAAGTACAATTATTTATGTACTCATCACCAAATACTTGTAATGTATGAAACAGGGCACCCATGCTCCTTCTGTTGATTTGCTCCACACCAATGTTGTTACTACAGCTACTTCTTCTCTCCTACTTCTAGTTGCCTATATCCTAGTCACTTTTTTATAATCGTTTTTAGTGGAGGGTCTGCCAGTAGCAACAACAGACCAAATTACAGGTCAGCTCTGTGGAGAAGCAAACTGTAAGAATGCAAGTTTGTCAAGCAGAAACACCTGTTATTGAATAAACGCAAGATAGATAAATATGCTTAATGCCATACTGTGGAATATTTCGGGCAAACCAGACATCAGACCAACATCACTAAGTTAAGTATTGTGCCTTTTGTTTTGTATTTTGCTAGGAAATACTAGAAAAATGACTTGCAGTGATTGAGTTGTACTTGTATGACTAAGTGAACTCTTGAACTCCTCCATATGGACTCTTCAGATCTCCTCCTGTCATGTGCGGACCCATGTGAAACAAGGCTTCTGTTTTGTTTATACGCAGCACAAAAAGACATTCACTTTTAGTCTCCTAAAAAACCCGAAACGCTTCATGAATTAAACAGTGCACCCATGTTCCCGCTGCCGGCCGCTCCACAGGGGGAGCCGTGTCACTTTGGATTTGCTTCCTCTCTCACCATTGACCTATTTCTGCCTTGGTTTTCGCGCTCAGTGCTTTGGCCCCCAGCGTAGAGGCGCCCCAGTAACATAGCACCTGACTAGGGGCCCATGGGAGCGGGCAAGAGGGCAGGGGCCAAACTAATATTAGAGGATATTACGGGCTTTTATTAGGCCATTTGTGAAATCATGAACAGGACAGACAGAAAATACTTGCATTATAATATCATTCAAATACTGATGGTTTACAAACTGAATGTGCCAGGTTCAAACGATCATTCTCTGTGGAGTTTGCATGTTCTCTGTGTTTGGAAGGGCTTCCTCAAAGTCATTTTGTTTCCCCCATCAACCTAAACCATGTACATTAGGCTAATGCTCCAGCTACTTACTGCTAACCAGTGGTGGAAGGTGGCCTAGTACAAGTAGTAAAGTACTGTACATAAGTCGAATTTTTTGTTATCTGTACTTTACTTAAGTACATTTTACAGTGGATACTTTTTACTTTTACTTCACTACATTTGAAAGCAGTTATCTGTACTTTCTACTCCACTACATTTATGAACTGGACTGAAAAGTCAAAAGGACTTTTCATATGATTGGAGGGGTTATTTTTACCAAGTTCGTGGTAACATCCTCCAAGCTTTGACTTTGAGCAAACAAAAATAAAAACACAAATTGATTCATATTATTACAGTTCACCAAAACATGTACCATTTTTTTTTAATCAATATCACTACATTTAACACTAACAAATTAACAGCACTTAATATACTTTTACTTTTTACTTTTAAAGGACATTTTTAAACTGTTACTTAAATACTTAATTAGACATACTATATACTATAGTATATACTTTAACTTTTACTTAGGTAAAAGTACAGGTACAGAGGTAAAAAGTTACTTAAGTAACAAAATTGAATACTCTATCCAGCACTGCTGCTAACCAAGAACCTGGCTCAAGATCTGGAGATGGGTCCCAAAAGGCCAAACTGTTATTGCCCACTGCTCTAGACAGACAGACTTTATTTGTCCCCATGAGGAAATTTTGCGATGAATTCACATGGCTGGCTTCACTTCTGCACTTTATACATAACCCATACAAAAACATGTAAACATAGCAAGGATGTTAAAGGCAGTGTTCTTATTGCTTGTGGGATAAATCACTATCTTTACTACCCAGAGGCGCTTGTTGAAAGAGGAGTAAAGTCTTCAAATTTCAATGCAAATGTCTATGTAATACAATGTACTTTAGAGTTCAGGACTTGCAGAACTGTAATATTAAGTACGGCAGTTGTAACGCACATAGGAGTATTCTAGATAAAGCAATGACATTGAGGAATAAGCTGAGTTTCATGCCAGATCTGTGAAGAGGCAACCCCACTCACCTTCAAAAACATGTACTTTTGCAGTATTTTTAATGATAAAAAAACCACATGTAATCAAATAAGTGCATGACACCCACTTAATGATACTTATTTACAGATGATGATGTTTTCTAGGAACACAAAATGATGTTACCCTGAATTGTGTGCACTGTCTCTCACCAGTAGTCCCTGTTTTTTGCACTCAGCACTGCCTCTTTCTATGGCAGGGCACAGAGCTTTCATCAGGACATTATCATTCTGGTCTATTCTTCAATTTATTTCAGACCTCATGCTGTTTTATTCATCTTGTGAATGCCAGACAAAAACTCAAACCGTTCAAGAAGTGTCTTTTTCTGTCAAATACAAACAAATGGAACAATTCACCGCTTAGTGATTTTTAGCATATGTGAAGGGCTGCATTTTCTGGAGTAAAGAATGCAGTAGTTGTAGTTTAACTTGAGGTAAAAGCCTTGAGTTTGGGGGCGATGTGTTCCTATGGTTCTTGTGTCCTTTCACTCATCGTACTCACGCTGAGTCCCTATTTCGTCTCATCAACCTGTTCCACCGACTTCATGCTGTGACATAAACAAAGCCACATACTTACAGTGATTTCATCCACGGGCATTTCTAAACCACAAATATTACTTCAAATGTTATTTAAAACAACATTAGTTTAGTTTAGTTTAGTTTCTGTGCAAATGAAGATTAAAAAATTCTATTCCCTCGTTGTTTAGATAGCACATTACATACTGTGCTCAAGGATATTGTTCATTAGCTTGTTTAACCAAAATTGAATTAGATCTTAAATCCCTTAATCTTTTGAGTTCAGAAAAACACCCTTCCCGCCATAAGCTGTTTTGTAAAAGCAGCTAGTGGAAAAATGGAGAGTGAAAGATATTGTCCATTTGCACTTTTATTGGACGAGAACCATGAAGTACCATCCATAAGTGACGCTCCATTTTGTCCATTTACGCAGGTTCTTGGATGAGGACCATGTGGAAGCAACTGCTGAGACTATGCCAGACAGTAGTTTCTCTTTCACTGCACAGTGTTAGAGTGAGATTATGGACTGCTCATGTTTCTCTGTCATGATTCAAAATTAGGTACAGGGCCTTTTAACTCTTCCGTGTTGAGAGGTCATGTCCTTAATATTAGTTACAATAATAATAATAATAAGTAACTATATGGGTATTTTCAGTATAGACAGGGTTCCCCTCACAACACAAAGATAAGCCAATTAGAGATCAACCGATATGTGTTTTTTCGTGGCCGATGCCGATACCAATTGTTTAGAATACAGAGCAACCAATGGCTGATAAACTCTGCCGATATTTTTGAGCCAATATATAGGCCCAGTTTGATTATTTTCCTCACATTATGCAATTTAAATTTACTACAAACTCACCAACAACCTTTTTTTTAACTACAAAAATTTAAGAGAGCAGTGTCACACATTTAGTGAAATTGTCTCTTTGTATTAAAGTGTTAAAATAAAGCTTTGTGTGTATGTTCTAGGCAGCAAATCGAGCAAAACAAAATATTGGCCCGTGCTGGAGATTTAAGGCCAATAGCTGATACGCTAAAAAGTCCAAATATCAGCCCATCTCTAAAGCCAGTGCATGAACTGGTGAATGTAAGTTAGATGAAGCTGCTGTCTGTTGGATCATGAGTGCTTCATAAAGAGACTGGGTGGCTGTGTGGCCCTCAGATTCAAGTCCATTTTACGGTCCTTGTACATATGTGCAAAGAACTACATAAATTAAATGTATGGATGTATGGCTAAAGCATGTACACATTGCACTTAGCCTCGGAATCATTTTATTCAACCATACTCTCTCCATGTGAATACTACATTCGTACATTCTTACTAATAAAGGACTACTTTCTTACATTGACACAGTTTGACATGACAAGTATTACATTTGAATCAGAGGAATTGAAATTCTCTAGTGTTGCAAACTTGTGAAAAAAAACAAAAACTCCATCTGCTCCCTTTTTCCCACAGCCTCATTTCAAACCATTTTTTTTTCTATTATCTTACTGTTAAAAGTACTGTATTCCCGGGCAACAACCGTCTCTAATAAACCCAAGCATTCACACTCAGCACAATGAACTGAATTAAAGCTTGGAGTGGGTATTCAACTGATTGTTCCCTCCTTACAATGGCAGTGGCAGGCCTATGCTCAGCACTGTACCGCTTTGCCTTGGGGTCCTTTCTGTGTCATTTTGTAATTTAATTAAATCTATAAACATTCAAAATTCTCATTCGCGCAGCAGGCTCAGAGCTTCTCCATCAACTACTCAACTTAAATGCTTTGTGTGTGTGTGTGTGTGTGTGTGTCTGTGTGTGTGTGTGTGTGTGTGTGTGAAAGCTTGAGGGCTTCCACGGTAGGTTTTTAGAGTTGTCTTTGTTATGTAGACCAAAGAAAATGAACGCTCCGTAGAGAGAATTGGCAACAGACAGGAAGCGGCTCCCCGGGCCTTGAATCCTAATGACTTGAAATAAATATATAACGTCACTTCATGGTTAATTGTAGCATGGATCCTGCCTGCTTTCTCTCACTGTCAGTCTGTCTGATGCCGCTGAAGACTGGGGGGAAGCTAGGAGCACATGACTGTCAGTAATGCGGCCTTAGAACTAATAGACTAGCTCACTGCCAAGGACACTCTAACGGCATATTTTATCTGTTTGTTTCAAATATTAAATAAAGACCCACTGAGAAAGCTGAGGGGCGCAAAGTAACTTCCAACCCTATTAAATTATTTTACACTTTGAGAAGACATACAGTATACCGCATAGAAAAAAAGGAGCCTAAGCCTCTGCACTGTGTTTTTTGGCTTAAACAACATTACCAATATTTATCAGCCATATACAGTTACCGTATTTTCCGGAGTATAAGTTGCACCAGCCAAAAAATGCATAATAATGAAGAAAAAAACATATATTTCACATATAAATCGCATCTGAGTATAAGTCGCACCCCCAGCCAAACCATGACAAAAAGTGCGACTTATAGTCCGGAAAATATGGTAATATTTCTAAAAAGAATAACAAATGAATTAATGAATGCATAAACAATGTCTTGTTAATATCTCTGGATTTTTATTCCATGCATACTTTAGCAATCTGATGGTAGCAGTCGCATTAGCAGCAGTATATTCCAAGTAAAATGACCACATGTAGAGCATCTAGGCACTCAAACCACTTCAGCATCATGGAACCATTCTCCCAAATACGGGAACCCTGAAAGCACGTCAGGAAAATGTCTTGCCCAAGGACACAATGGGAGTCTGCATTCTAACTCAGGATCGGCCAACAGCCAACCATCAAGAAGCTGTGGTTGTGATAATTAATTCATCAATACGCATCAATACGAAAAACATAAACCGCAATTGTATGTAATAAAAAGCGACAAAAACTCTTTTTGTGTTAGTTCATTGATTTTTATAGACACAACATCATCATGACGTTTCATCATTGTGTATTTTTGGCCCTGTACTTCTGCTTTTGGCTCCTCCATTTTGAACCAATCTGTGCATGTTACAAATGATCCTGAAAACACAAGTCGCTTAAATATGAACTGCGCTCTCCGAATGGACACTCTTTAAATAGCCCAATTAGCATTCTTGGCTCAAAGGCTGAACAAAACTGGCAGTGTCCAAAGCCTGGTGTGTGTAACTTGCACTGCTGTGAGACCAGCAGACTAGTGGAAGGCTATTGGAAATGCCCTTTAAATGCACTTTAATCCAGGTGTTAGACTGCACCTGCTTTGGCAGTTGTCAGCTCTAAATTTTGAGACTAGTCCTGGTCTTTTCTATGTTTTGGTTTGGTCTTGGTTTACTGTAGCCATGGTTTAGTTCTGCTGTACTTTAAACCCATAGGTTAATTCCATGTAGTACTGTTTTATAATTTCTTATTTTGTGAAAAGGAAACAGAAAGTCAAATACGCTAAAAGGCACAGGTTAAAGGTTAACTATGAAACTTTAAAGATAGATAATCTGCCAACTGTTTGAACAGATGTTACTGCTTTGCCTAGAGCTTATCTACCTTGCATTTATCCGATTATGTGTTTCATTCCCTAAAAAACCCTTGGACAACATACATTCTTACTAATAAAGGACACGTCTCTCAGGCAAATCAGTATTATCTCCATGGAGACAAGCAGGAGGTGGAAGCTCCAATAGTAAATTTCATAGTTGCACCTTTTAGGCAAGGCAAGGCGAGTTTATTTGTATAGCACAATTCATACACAAAGTAATTCAAACTGCTTTTGAATAAGAAAGACATCAAGGTTAAGTAATATTACTTTCCCCTTTCCATTTCTCTCTTTTTTCATTGAAAATGTGTTGATTTTGGGCATATCTGATGTGGTAATCCTACTCTTTAAGTACCACAATTGCAATATTCACAAGGAATGTATTTACTTCGTTTGGGACCTCAAAGAGTAACTGTATTTTCCATGTGTTTCCTTTATTACTACATCATACTTTAAACGACAAAATCAAACATGTTCATTTATCTCAGACACAAACTAAAACATAAGACTTGGCAGTACTATCAACTTTCTGGCAGTCTCTTAAATTTGGAATTGAATCTAGCTGTAGGATTTATGAAACAGATGGCTTTATTCGCCACACTGAATCCCTCAAGCTGAGAGCGGAGATTGTAAGAGACGTTCAGCCCTGACAGCAGATCTGCATCTTTCACTGCACAGCACAATGACAGGTAACGCGCTCCACATTAGACATACATCATAGAGCGATCCAGTCCATTTCTCCCATGCTTTCTGACACTTTTGCAGTTCATATATAATCTAGCTCAAAAACCCCATTCACACATGTGGACTAACCACACAGAACAGGGTCATGTGTGAACAAAGCCAGAACTGATTTCCCCCCATTTCTCCAACATGTTAGTGCCATATGAACCATCTCGCACTCTGAGGACCTCAGGGACCGGCCTCCTGCTGGTGCCCAGAGTCAGGACTAAACATGGGGAATCAGCATTTCTAAAACCTGGAACAGTCTTCCTGAAGCAATGTTAAGTGTGAGCATAGCAGAACAGAACAGGCGATGTTCTGGGACTGGTGCACGTGTAAGTGTTCTGGCATTTTGTACCTGGCAATTTCCTGGGAACTATGTGTGAACGGGGCTACAAATGTGTATATAATATAATGAGACAGTTCAAAGACTCTTGCTAAGTAGATGGGGTCTTTCGCTCCGAGGCAAATGCATATTCATCGGTATTTTTGAAGGCTGTTCGTTTGGCTTGGAAATGACTTAAACATGCTCCTCATAGCGTTTTTATTAAGTCATTTACTTAATAGAGTCTTGAGTTGACTATACATCTTAAGGAAGCCATGCAAATCTAAGGGCAGGCTCCAGCTGGTGGTTATTAGTGTATGCAAAACACTGCAAGATGGCTGCCTCAAGGTTGAATTGATTATGTTTTTAAGCATGTGGATATTTAACAAGGCAAATGTTCTATGCTTGTTTATAATTGTGCGCATTTTTGGTTCTAACTGTGATTCCTTTCAAGGCGGACATCACTATAGTATACAGGTACTAAAATTGGATATGCTACGAACATACTCACATGTGCTTGGGTCACATGACACATTTGAATCCTGTTAAAAAAATGTGAAATTGTTGGAAAATACATATGGTGAAAGGGGCTACTTTGGATTCAGAAAGACATCTCTTGAGCCAGTATCTCACTCTCGATTGATGTTATTACGTTAATATAGACAATATGAGAGGCAAATGAAAATATTTGCTTATTGCTATGAACATAAATTATGAATGAAAACAATTATGCATGGGTGGATGTTGGTGAGAGAGGATTATCAAATGTTACTTTCATATTCCAGGTTGTTAGAATATTGGTTGTTTTGATAGGTGTGAGTTTAGGTTGTTCCCTTAATTACTTAAATACTTTTTAGTAACACTTAAAGAGGTACTGTGTAACTTTTCTGATAGATGATGTACATGTATTTGCTTTGCCTGGAATACTCCCCAACATGGCATTAAACATATTTATCTTGATAGAGACAAGCTGTTGAAACCACTAGGCCAGATCAGCTAATCCTGGCTTATCAGGATGTTTTTAAGCATTAAAAACATCTGCTTGAATAAACGCAAGCTAGATGTATTCAAAGCCATACTGTGGAACATTCCAGGCAAAGCAACAACATCTTATGCAAATGGTGTACCCTGGGTCAGACAAGTTACACGGTGCCTTTCACATGTGTTTATTTTTTGAGATGAGACTAAAGGGAGAACACCAGCAAAAGGTGTATTACATAAAGTGTGTCTGAAAAAAAAAAAGTATTTTTCTCTTGACCTGTTTGACTGGCCTAATTGCTTTTAGCTATTGTTCCCATCATGCTTAGTGGTCCAATTGCCCACCAAGGACACACTGTGGCAGTAATGACTCTCTGGGCTAAATTTGTCCAAATTGAATCCCACTGAAAAATCACATCACAGTATAATAAGCCATTACCCATTTGGTACAATAGCCTCATTTGTCATGGAAAATGCCAGTTAATTTATCCATAATGCATCATGTTGTGTGTGCCTGAACATACAAACAGGATATATAGAGGTTATACAAGCTAAAAACAAGATGTCCTCTCTGCAGATCAGCCATTTAGTCTCGAAACATGAGGTAGACATGTTCAAATCAGGGTGCAATTTGATGGGGGTGGCTGCTCCCCCTTTGGTTTGTCTGTCCTTTCTCTGCTTCTGTTTTTCCTATCCCCCTGTCTGCTTTATTCTTGGGTGGATAAAACATAATTACCAGGTACGGACTGAGTCTCAAATTTAACACTTGCAGCTCAGTCTTTACAGTCGCTGGTTGATCATGACCACAGTCTCATAATATTGCTGTCGTGGTCCAGTGAGGTTCATCTGTTCTTCCGTTAATTTATTTTGACTGATTATTTTTCCAGACCAAGGTTTACTTTGTTTTCATAGCTGACAGTTTCGACTGCTCACTAGCGGTCTTTCTCAGAGTGGTCACGTGACGTTGCTGTGACGTGTCCGGTCAGATGATTTAAACAGGTTTTGGCGCTGTCTTTCTACATGTGGAGGCAGGACCACAGCGCCTGAAGAAATCCGACCGCTGATGGCGCTGTCGTCCTTTACATCAGCTGACACGTCACAGAAACATCACGTGACCACTCTGAGGAAGACCGCTAGAGAGCAGTCGAAACTGTCAGGTATGAAAACAAACTATTGTTGTTGTTTCTCTCACATTCGCGTCTGTCAGCCACTCGCGCTGCGCAAAAACGACTCGCAGCCGCACAAGCTCTCCTCTGCTGGGGCTTCGTTATTATCGGCCGGTCCTGCTTAAACCGGTGCGAAGTGTGTCAGCGCATTTGTGCGCATTCTTCTCTTCACGTGCGTCTGTGTGTTTGCGCGTCTGTCTGTGTGCCGCTCGAAGCCGGGCCACTGCACACACACACACACACACACACAGACGCAGACGCACAAATGATCCAATACTGTATAGCGCGCGCCTCGCAGTCAAAGCGGTGGTGACAGGTCGCGTGCACGGAACATATCACATAAAAGGATGTTTTTTTGAGACATTTGTGTGACACCTCAGCACTGTTCTAGATCCAGTGGACTATAGCACCGTCATGGTGGTTTGCAACCCTATGTAGTTATAAAATATTCTAAAATATTCTATTCCTCTTCTGTTTTTTTTTTTGGAAATCACACCTTGCTGGTAACAATCTAATGCTAATTCTTATTCTTCTCATTCTTAATTACAAAAACCTTGGACACGATGGCCAAGTTGATTATGTTATAATTTGGTACTTTGATTCTCATGACCTTGTCCAATCAGAATGAGTCTCACTTCAGTCTCTCATTTGGGTTGCCAGTTTCCATGCTGAAATCCAGTTGGTTTGAAACTAAAATAACTCTCTCTGATCTGAATCGTCACTACCTAAACCCCAGCACCTGCAGCCAACCATCAATCAGTGTTACTGTATGCTTTGAGTGAATGCTGCAGGTTAAGGATCTGGCAACCCGGGTTCTGCTATGATTGTAATACCTTTCTTAAAAACTGTAAGAGCCCAGGGTATACAGTTCCTTTAACATCTAGCCTCTGCAGTGAATCATAGTTGCATGTAGTTGTGGATGTTATTTTTCAACTTCAGGCATCCCAAACAAGAACAGATTTTAAGTCACAAGAAATTTGAAGTCTAATAAAAAAAACATAGTAAATCAAAACAAGATTAGCACTGGATAAACCCAAATATGACTGTACTAAGCATTGGGGAATATTTCAGTTTAACCAAACTTACGGCTGTTTCTTTGAAATGTAACTCATAAGGAAGTAATTAGACCTTTGAATACATTTGAATAGGTTATAACATAATTGCCATAGTAGAAAATAGAAAAGCATATGGATTCTGTAGAGTAAAATATGTCTGTAATGCATTGTTTTTCACACTTGCAGTCTGCTAAGACTTTTTTCCACAAAGTCTCAGCAGGTTTCCTTAATGAGAAAATGCTTTGTTTACACATTATATTTTTACACACACTAAAATGAATGTAAAGGGTTTCTTGTTACCAGAAGTGAGGTGCATATATGAAGACATTTATGCCTAAGTGTACATCAAATAAGACCATAGAAACTTGTTTTGTAGTAATTGACAACAAACAGACAATTCTTGTTTACAGCAATGCACTTTTTATTTTTTTCATATAATGACTAGCATTTATATATCTTTCTGTTTAAGAGTTTCAGCTTCCTGTTTAGAAGTGCCATTTTGAGTACAATTAACCATTCGGAAGATTTAATATTTTGTTTTTAATCACTATGGCAATGGTGCTAATTTGTATTACTCTCAAACCCATGGATACAACTTCTATCCGATGTTCTTGTCCATTAAAAGAGCACTGTTTACATTTTGAAAATGTCATTGCTTTGTCTGGAGTATTTTACAAATTGGCTTTAAACTTAAGCCAATTTGTATCATTTTTAAATCATTTTTAAATGATTGTAATTAAAAAATTGCAAGATTGATAAGTATAAAATCATACCATGGAAAGCAAACAAGACAAGTAGGTGACGTACCGTCCACCTGAAAAGTTGCATGGTCACTATAAATAATATGAGATTAAGAGAAAAATTACTAGATGACAGATCAAGAGGTGTAAGCACTCCCCATACTGCTGTTGTGCCCCCGGGCAAAACACCTATACTGCACTCACAGTCATGTATTTGTAGGGTTTGCCAAAGCATCATCAGAGTCCAGTTAGATTTTCCTCTCTGATCTTGTGTATTCGAGAAGTGGTTCTGCGTCATGCTGTGTCCAAAAGCACCCTCTATGCCATGCCACATCCCCACATGACTTTGTCCATTAATTGGTGCGGAGATAAGGAATTCCTCTTCTTACAAGAACATGTTCACTGATCTTCTCTGGATGCTTTTAGATCACTGTGGCTCAGGCTGGTTAAAAATAGACACACAAGCTGTCCATGGGTTACAGAATGAGAAAATAACAACGGTTGCCATAGACATTAAAGGGCCCATATTATGCTAATTTTTGATCTATGTTATAATGTTGTATCCTTATCAAAAACATACCTAGAGTTTAACACACAAACGCTGCATATTTATGCTTAGTTCTTCTCTCAAACTGAAAACTCTGTTCTACCTTGTGATGTCATCAAGTGGTAATACAGCAAGTGCTCCACTGTGTTTTTAAACTCCATATGCATTCACTAGAATGATTTGGATAATTTCAATTTCAATTCAGCTTTTTTGTGGCTATCTCTGCTGAACAAAGGGTAAAACAAGCATATTTTTTAATAAAAAATTTGATTGAAGTTTGACATCACAAGGTGGAACAGAGCATTTTGATCTTTAGAGATGCAGACAGCCTAATAATACAGGACTACTCAAACGTGTAAATGAAACAAAACACAACTCCAGTTATGTTTTTGATGAGGTAACAACGTTCCAACCTGGGCAAAAGCTCACACGAGTCAATTTTGAGGAATATAAGCCTTTTAATGAGATAAAACAAAATATTGTCTTTTGAATGGGGAAAAAGTCCAGGAATACCAGTATAACCAGTATACCCAGTATAACCAGTATACCGGGAAGATGAAACACATAAATATCTCAAGGCCACCCTAGAAGAGCATGTTTAGTGGACATGGGTACTAAACAGTTGTTTTACTGAGGATAATACAATAATACAATAATACAATACATTTTCATCCCTTTTTGTTGTTTAGAAATAGCTTTTTTTAAGGAGCAGTACGTAGCCTGCACATTACAATCAGAACTGAACCTGGGTTGCTAGTGCCTTAACTGGCAGATGGAGGACTCATACAAGTTTTCTCATTCTCAGTATATGGACAGCATCTATTGCAGCAGCAGAGGCAAGGATTAATGATTGGTAGTGAGGATTCAGATCAGAGAGAGTCCTTTTAGGTTTAAACCAACTGGATTTCAGCATTGGAACTGGCAACCCAAGACACTCATGTAAGGCTCATTCTGCTTTCTGATTGGATAATCGTCTTGGCAATCAAAACACCAAATAAATGGGGTGTCATGTCTAGTGCGTAATGTAATTAAGAATAACTCGCAGTTGTTATCAGTAAAAGTTATATTTGATTTGAATGTGTTCATTTTGTATCTGAGGACAGACAGGTCATATTTATAGAATTTAAAATCAAAATTACATACACTTCCACACTTCACACCTTGTATCGCATTATCCATGCCCTCCTCACAAGAATCGGAGGCATTGTGTTACTGCTGTCACCACAACTTTCGGATTTGTGGTGAGGCTTGCAATTAATGCCTCCTATTTCAAAGCCTTACCCCTCAGGCATGGTGCGCATTAAGTAATCATGGGCTGGTGCCATTTTCCAGGAAATGGAGCCATATTTGGGAAGAGAGAACTCCATCTTGGCTCAGAGTATTTGGTGGGGCCCATGTGAACCATTACATGCTTCATTTAGCGTACAGTGTGGCGCTTCCTGCATGCATCATTTCTGTGGCCTCTTTGTGAACTGCGCTGTACTAACTTTTAGAGCCAAAGTCAATGCCACTGCCAAATGAGAATAGGCTTTTAGTCAATATAGTAATAGTAGTAGTAATAGTAGTAATATAAAGTTCAGGGTTGAATCATGGGTGTAGCAAAGTAATACAAAAAACACTTTATAATAACTGCACAGATGAAGAAAGAGAAAGAGAAAGAGAACGTTAAAACAAAACTTCAGAGCAGATTGATAAGTTTTATGCCGTTTTTACCAAACTTGTCAAGACAGCAACTTAGATATTTTGAATTACTAACTCCTAATTGTGACTCTTTCCAATACATAAATGTACATTTTGATAATTTGAATATATTTAAAGGTACACTGTGCAGTTTTTCAGGTGGTTGCTGGTACCATGGAGATGTTATTACGTTGTTCCATAATACAGCATTATCATATCAACACTGCATTTGATAAATTACAGGTGTCTTTTATTGTTAGAAAAATACTTTAAAAAAAATGGATTCTTTCTGTGAGGGGGTTCACCTCTACACAGATCTGACCTATAACTTTGTCTGGCGATGTCAATATATCTCCATGGAGATAAGCAATCTATGTACCCTCAACCTGAAAAGTTTGCACATCTTTAAGAACCTAGAATTCTTAATGACTTCTGTAGACAATGGATGAACATAAAGCTTTAGTATTATCCTCCAGTGCAAAATGTCATCATTAGAAACAGCATAAACCATGTTGGGATACAATGCATTTCCTTCTGTTTCCTCGTGTTTCTAATGAGGAGTCAGACTGAGGGGCAGCAGCAGTGGGAGAGGCCAGCTTGCACCCTGGGCATGTGTGGGTGAGCTCAGCCTCCACTGTGACCGCAGGGCCAAACGAGCCATGAGAACAGGCGCAAAAACACAGTGCATCCGGAAACTTGGGACGCGGCAGCACGCATTATGCAACTAATGTATTCAATAGTAGCAGTAATATGGAATCTAAATATCATGTATGTGGACAGGCTGTAGTCAGGGTACCCACACAACTATAAAAGGATGGGAGTTATGAAATTGAATACCTGGAAATCAAAATATTTAAGAAAACTTCCAAAAAAGCTTTCAAATTTGATGAAAAAAATGCAGTTCATATCAGATTAGTGTGATTTTATAATCAGGTTTCATGTTGAATACTGTAACCTAAAAATATGTTTTAAAATACATAAAAAACATTTAAATTAAAGCAACCCTGTGTAACTTTCTGGAAGTGGCACATCACCTGCATGATTCAATAGAAATGAAACCATACTTCAGAACATCCTCCATGGAGATAGATAAGTTTTATGCAATACTGTGGAATATTATAGCCAAAGGAACAACACTTCCATGGAGACAGCAGGTCAAGACTGTGGAATATTATAGCCAAAGGAACAACACTTCCATGGAGACAAGCAGGTCAAGTAAGAGTCAGGTTTGTGGAGATGCAAGCCCACTGTGATGCATGTTATTCAGTGCAATGAAAACATAATCTAACTAACATTTTCTAACTATATAAATGACATTCTACACAAGCGATACACCCTTTATTAACTGTGACCTCTTGTTATTTGAATGACTGTTGACACTATGGTACAGCTCATACCTACTCGAATATGAAATATTCAGGGCCTGTCATGTATGTTTCATGTATGTTTGA